>JAFIDM010131302.1:0-33766 GCA_023159025.1 Thereuonema tuberculata
GAAGACGTATTGGTCAACTTTATGTGGTGAAATGATCAACAAATATGGTGGTATGGTCCTCTCGGAATGACAGGTGTTATATTCCATTTATTCATGTACTGTGCACATTACCAGTTCCAGATTTGCATGGACAAAATGGATGGCAATACAAGTACAACGACAGTATTTTAACTATTGCCAAATGCTGGGAAAGTTTCAAAGATTAAAAATGCATCCCAACAGTAACTTTGTAAAATACTTTAGATAGATCTAGTGAATTTAGGAAATTCTTTCTGTATTGAAGTCTTCTTCTGGCGCGATGCAAAAATATAACTACTTTGCATTTTTTTTTCCAAGCTCAGGAGCAAAACACCATCTCGATTATTTTGTTATAGTTACTTTAGACTTTTTTCAGACTTGGGTTAAAATCTCAAATTTTTAAATGTTGTCCCACATGGCCATTTTTTTTTTTTTGTAAATGCTTACATGCTTTCCATTACTACAAAACTGTTAGTCCTAGACTAATTTCGTTAGATGTTTTGAATTTAGCATAATAAAATACATGCATAATAAAATTTGGTTCCATTTGATTGATTAGGAGATGAGGTATTTAAGAAATTACGTAAAAAAAGGAGCGTGGCACCTAAAAAATATAATAACTTCAAAAATTCATATCTCGGCAAATATTTAAACTAAAAATGCCATATTTTGCAGAATGTGTTATCGTCTGATCCCTTACATGCAAATAAATTTTCATAAAAATCTGTGATGGTGTGGTAAACTCATCGGGTGATCTGATACGGAATTACCCTACAATAATTTACGCTATAAGTAAATTCTACATGATTCTCACATTGGAATTGATTTTTTTAAATAAAGATATGTTTTACTAAACAAAGTTTCAACTTTCCAACATATATTTGAAATATTAAATTTCAATAATTAATTATTCAAAAAAAAATATAATATTGTAAATTAACATACGAACACAACACGGCTCTTAAGTAAAATTGAAATAAATGGTACAATCTTATTTGAAGGACACTTAAAGAGTTTCTGACGAATAAAGGAATTTTCTGGTTAATTTAATACTTTTATTTTTTTAGTAACACTTTATATTTACAAAGATTCTCCGAAACTATAATTTCAATGTTATTTTATTAATTTTTGTTTTGTATTTTTGCATTAATTAATTTGTCAAATTTTTAGTATATTTCTAATTCTAAGTATATTTTTATATTTTTCTGATAATATACTTAAATAAACAATACACCATACCATAGCGTATTTAAAATTATAACGGTGTAATGTATTAGGAATTTGTTTTCTTTAATATCAAGCTTTAAGCATCCCAGGACAGCTAGCATTTCGTGAATCGATTTCATACTGATTGCAGCTGAAGAGTCATAAAATCATGAAATGCGGAAATTTTTAAGAAAAGAAAAAGAAGAAAGAAAGATTAAAAGAATATATTTTTTTTCTTTCAGTTTTAATCTTTATTTCTTTGTTTTTTTCTCTTAGTCCAGGTTTTATTCCAACGGAGCTACATAAGAAGTATTTGGATCATGACGAAGCAACAACGAAAGAGGTAGATAGTTTAATCAATATATTTTATACATTAAGAAAAAGTATTATTTCCCACCAAAGGAACTTTTAGAATACGTAAATATGTTCGAGGTTAAGAAATATTTTTTTATTTTTATTTTTAATGAAAGAATATCCTTCAATTTTTCAGATACTCATGTTTTTAACGCGACGTTTCGGACCTCCTGATAATTGTACTTGTTTATCTTCAGAAATGTCCTTGTATAGATACGGTTGTTAAGTAATAAAACTTTTTAAAGCAGCACTAGAAAACGTAACGCGTAACGTAACGAAAGTAACGCAATAATTTGATGGAAAAAACGTAACAAAATAGAAAAATTAAATTTCATTTAAAGACGACATTGTTTCTATTTTAATGGCGGGCGATTACTGTGTGTCATTACTCTGCTACTCACATAATTAAAGGAATAAAAGTTTTAAATCATTCCACAATTTCCAATTATTTAGACATAACTCAATCTTCAGTCTTTCTTTTACTTCTTGAATTTCATGTATGACATATATTGACTGTAGGATCTGGTTGTGTTTTTTTCTCTTCAGTGATCTGCCCAGTCCGAAATTCTACGTTTTCGATTCCTATACGTTCTGTTAATCTTTCCTTTAAGATCCTATTCGTGTTTGCATAGTAAATCCCTCCACAATCTCTGCATTTTAGACTAAAAGCCACTCGCATTTTGTTTAACAATATTCATTTTCTAAATAAATAATTTGGCGTGCTTAAAATGTTCATAGTTAAAATAACCAGGCCACCACACAAACAGAATTAAAAAATGTTTATGTATAAAAATACTTATAAACGCTTTCGAAAGTCACTTGATAATGAAACGCAGGATGTTTCGAAAGCACTTGTAATGTTAACTATATTCATTTACTTCTTTGTTGTTTTTAATAACTTATTATAAAAAAACAATCTTATTATTTTCTTTACAATTGTCTCTAACATTTTTACTCACTTGCAAACCTAATGACAATCTGATAACTAAATAATAAAGATAATTTTCTTAAAAGTAAGTGAGTAATGTATCTTTTGAATAAACAAAACAATCTATGATAGAAAAGAAAATATTTTGTAAAAATATTTGAAAAGTATAGTTTAGGAAAAAGAAAAAATAATATTTGTCAATTATAAATATACAGAAGTTTGTTTTGGCGTAATAGATGTAAATAATGAAGTGATTGTTTTTACGTAATAATGGATAATAATGAAGCATAATATGAATTGTAATGAAGAAAATAAGAAGTTTATTTATTTGAAATTTTGTATTTAGAACGATCTATAAAAGTAGACGAGAAAGATTCGATCTTTTCTCCTTTTACACCTGATGAAGTTCCGCGCTTAGAGGAATGAAATATTGTGATGATTAAACAAAATTTTTATTAAGTTTATAGAAATGATATTAATATGCGTAGTTATAATTCACTGTTATGATGATTTAACAGAATGATGTGCTAACGTTGTTGACCATTTACATGTGAAGTCACAAACCACGTGACATGGAGTCATAATTTCAAGAGCGGGTTGCTATAGATTTTTTTAGAACACAGTTGAGTACTATAATACTTTAAGAAGAATATTAAAAAAGTTATCTCTGAAAGTAGTTTCAAGAAGGCCCAACTTAGTGGGGGGGGGGGTTCCGTGTTTTTTTTTTTTTTTTGAGAATTTTTGGGAAAACATTTAATACAAAGCAAGCTCTATTTTCGCATATTTTTCAGGTTTGTACTGCCATACGATATTGATCACGAGAGATGTTGATTTGCGTAGTGAAGTTATTTATTTTTCAATAGTGAAGTTCAAATTTCACTTACTGAAATTAATTTCTTAAATAGAAACCCAAAAGTATAAGTAATTTTGTATTCGCCAACATCTCCCGCAAAAATCGGGAGCAAATGGCTTTGCAGTAAAAACCTTAAAAATAAACAAACAAAAAAAAACCAAGCTTGACTGATATTGATGCTTTTCTAAATTCTCAAAAGTAAAAGCCCCCCCCCCCCACTAAAATGGGCTTTCTTGAACACTTAAATTGTTATCAGATCATTTGTTGTTTGTCTTCTTCTCAAAGAAAAACTCAGACAAATAAGAGCTTGCTGTAGTACTCGACTATTCTAAAAATCCAAAGCAATCGGTTATTTGAACTGTGACGTCATATCATGTGATTTGTGACGACATTACTTAAACGGTCTATTGGTATCCATGTCATTACAGATGAAAGGAGGTAAATATCCCTTCAGAAACTCTTTGAGAATTATTAATTTTCTTTTTTTTGTTTTTAGGCCGAAGACAACGCAGCCAATCTTCCTGTGTTGAAGCGCTGTGGTAAAATTGAAGACGTAGCCAAAGCCGCCGTTTACCTGGCATCAAACGATGCCAATTTTCTCACTGGCGTTCTACTGCCCGTAGATGGAGGCAATCTTGTCAAAACTGAAAAACTTTTCTAAGCTTTCAAAAAGAAGAACCTGCGTCACTGAAGATGAAAACTCTGGAACAGTGTTTTGTTTTTTTTTACCTTAGCTCTAAGCTCATCAGCCAGATTCACATCTTAAGATTTGAATCACACGGATAAAGAAATAAACCTCTAAAGCTTTATAAGAAGCAGTCTTAGCAATATTTTTTCTTATTCTATGAATACACACAAAGCAAATTATGTAAAATGTTTTAAGCTACAATAAAAACAATAATAGCAAACAAAAAAACAAGAAGTTCGAAAGAACTCAAAGCCTACTTTCATTGTAATGTTATTTCTTTTTTTTCTTTTTTTTTTAAGAAGTGAAAAAGACAAAAAAGAAAAAAATCTTCATTTTTATTCCAATTATAAAATCTGCTGAAAATAAACAGACGAAACTTCCTATATTTGTAAAAGATAAATTAAATCCGCATTAGTTGTCTAAAGCCGATTAATTTTAATCGTATCAGACCGATCACAATGTAAGCAAAGGATTTAATGTTCAATTGTTTAAGACAATGAGATATTAACAGAAATAGGATAGAAATCCATTGTTTAGATTCCAGTGCTCTTCTATGGGAAATGAACATAAAATCCTTCTTAATATTTAATCTGTAGCTTATTTATCCATTTACGAATCGACTAAATTAAAGTTTCAACGAAAATAAAGCACAGCCTTGCTCGCTCTTCAGTGCAGCCTCTTGTCGTTATACGCTGCTGCCATCTAGTGGGAAACTGTAGTACTTTTCTTTTCAGGTCAGCCGCGACTTTTTTTTTTCATTATGATATAATTCTTCAAATATTTTTTTTTATTAAACAAAAGAAACATATTTTTTTTTAATTAATAATAAATTTATTTACTACAATCTTAAATAAAAAAAAAAATTATGAATACTTATATAATTTTTCTTTAATCTGTTATAAAAATATTATTATAAAGTTTATTTAGTAAATTATATTCCCAGTTGAAATTTTTGTAGCTTAATTTCAAAAATTTAACTTTTTCAAGTAAATAAAATTTATTGAATAAGTAAAATTTAGTTGATACTATGTAGTAATAAGTACTAAAAGTTTTAAAAAATTCTGTAATTTACTAGTTATTATTATATTACATATTATACTATATATTTTTATAATAAATTCGTTGCAATAAATTTTAAAAGAAAAATGCATTTTGGAAAATTTTTGGTTTTGAATAATATAAGTGTAATTTTTACTTAATGTTTAATTCTTTCCTTATTAAATATTTTAGTGTAAAATTAAATAAATTTGAAAAAGTTTTTGAAAGAAGAAAAATCAAATAGCATCAGAATTTTTCGAAAAATTAAAATTATATAAAAACAACAACGACAAAAATTTTGTTAAAAATTATTGAGAAAATTGGACGCCATTGAATTGAAAATGAGGCTAAATCCGTTAATAATTTTTGAGTGGCCTTTACAAATGAACGACCTTTTGAAATACAGAATAATTTATAAAGGTATTTATTAAGTACAGAATATTTTTATATGAATATTAACATAGTATTATTATAATATAATAATAATTTATAAAGGTATTTATTAGGGTATAACCTTAATGAGTTTTTTTTAATTATAAGCCGAAATTACAAGTCCAATTTCATTACAATTAACTTCGCAATTTGGAAAGACTTTCGTCATATACCTGAATGGGAATAAAAATAAATGACAATAATAATAATAATTTCAATACCTAACGCTTTTAAATTTCTGTAGATTGTTAATAAATGGCTAACAGGGCGATTAGCCATTCTTTCCATTAGGTCAACGAAGTAATGAATAGATACATAAGAAATTCATACAACTGACTATCTATACACATATATCTACATAAAGTAATTTTTCGAATATTTTTTTTATACAACAAAGTGCAATCTATTATAACATATCACAAGGATTGAAATCTCTCAGACAAGATGGCCGCTATTAAAAAAGAAAATGACAGCTTGATATTTCGAGGGTTATCGCTCCTAGATGTATCTTTGGAATACAGGTGGTATCGACTTACGACTAGCCGACTTACGAACATTCGCACTTACTACCAAAATTTCAAAAACTCATGTGAATATAGAATATGCATAAACCATATATAAACACCGTATGTACACATGTATCTATAAATCGTTGTAGTAGCGCCAATGTTCTCCCATTCCACTTTTTCAGAACTGTTAAAGAATCATCTGCTATAACTAGAACTAGATTTAAAAAAGGTGAAGATAGTAAAAGACTATTTCAGGATGTATATGCTGTTTAAACATTGTTTATATAAAAATAACCCTGAACTTATTTCATCCAAATTTTGAAGATTCAAATTCTTGTATTCTATTTGGGAATCTTGGCGGCCATCTTGATAGAGGTAATTAAACCCTTTGACAATTTAGTAAAATTTTTTTATCACTACAAAAGCGTGCTTTAAGAATACTAAACAATGAATACGCCTACAAATTCCTAGTAGATTCTGTTAACTAGTTGAGTTACGCTGTACAATAACTATACACAGAGAGAAGAAATTCAGCTCATAACAGAATATTTTTCAATTACAGTTATTGTAGTACTTAATTATGCTCATGAGTACACAAAGTACATGATTAGAGATTCTATTATTACAATGCTGTAAGAAGAAATATATTAAGAATTTGTGTGTGTCTCATTTTTTTTAGATTATTTATTTCTAACTTATAATTCTATTCAAAGAATACTTTAAAGCTATTTCATCATCTTCCTTCGAGTGGTGTTCATTGATGAGTCTTGCAGGATGACTACTACACAAAATGGCCGATGGGCATGACCAAGGAGCCTCCATCCACCAACATGTTGACTCCTGTCACATACGAAGCGTCGTCGGAGGCGAGGAAGGTGGCAGCTTTGCTGATATCACTTACATTACCCACTCTCTGCAGGGCGTGGATTCTAGCTACCCTTTGCTGCACCTGAAGCACAAAAGAAAGTTAAAGATAAAACAACAAAGAGAAAATGAAATTTTATTGCATTCAAATAATAGCAAAAGCGCGACTTGATTTGGACAGCAGTCTTCTTTTACAATACTTCTTTGAATTGACTGGGATGAAGTTTTTGTGACAATGGACTCCCGATACCTCTCGCAGGACCAAGATTGCAGGAGATTAGATGTGTTCTTACAAAAACTATTACAATTCACAAAAATTATAATATCAATCATTAAAAATTGGCTGCAAATTCTTACCTTGAATTATTTACTAAAACTTAATTTTATAAACTACAGTAACCGTCGAAGATAAAAAGTTATGCACAAAATTATCACTTTTCTTAATTATTTAAGTTATCATCATATACACTTTATACCTGACGCAAAGGTAACGAATTTCCTTTTGAGCATATGAATAAAGTAATATTCTGTTCTTATTTGTACAGTAAAACCCCGCTAATCCGGCATCCGATAATCCGGCATTGGTCTAAGGTTTTTTTTTTACACTGAATAAAATAAAATATTCCAATATTGTACATATTATAAGTATTAACAACAATAATGTATATACTTAACTTAATATATAATGTCTTAGTACTATACTATATAACTTAATGTACGAAATAAAGTAACTATACTGTACTGTATGTACTGTATTAAAATATAATACTACATAAAAATATATTTTGTTGTTTTGTTTTAACATTTTCCATCACTACCGAAATCAGAGAAATCATAATAGAACACGGAAAAATGGTCTGATACCTCTTAATAGCCCTTTTGACTCTCTGTTTTAGCGGTATTTCCGTTATCCTGGCAATAAAGGCTATTTTTAGACGGCGCTCAGTAATCCGGCATTTTTAGTAATCCGGCACTGCCGAAGTCCCGAACGTGCCGGATTAGCGAGTGTCTACTGTAATTGAGTTCTTGCAGTAAAGAAAGGATGACCTAATGCTTTAGATAGATCATGCATCATTTGGTTCAAAGGTGATGCGATAGCAATCATATAAGATCCCATTAACATCTCAAATATATTAAAATTAACTTGGATGAAGTCGAATTTGGAATCTTTTTCAAAAATTTCCTTAATAAAGTAAAACGTCAATTAGTGGGGTACTCCACATGCCGAATAATTGAAAAATACGGTTAATCCAAATCCCCGTTTTATTTGGGTTAAATCCATAAAAAAGAAAAGAAAAAAAAACTATAAAAACATATAAAGATAAAAAGGTAAATAGAAGAATACAAAACTGAAAACGATGCAATATTATTGTAATTATGACGCAATGTTATAGTATTAAATGGAGTAATAGCATCCATTATTTTTACAAATTCACTTAGAGAAGTACAGCGAATTTTCAAAAAATGAATTTATATTATATGAGTTTATATTATGAGAACAACGGTTAATCCGACCCCACGGATAAGTAAGCCCCGGGTTACTGTATTTTCAGCTCGAGAAAACCATCGAGCAGAATACATCGGTTATTCTCTTGTAGACATAGAACGTAAACAATGATTTGAATGAGCAACATAGGAGATATATTATTCGGGCCAGAAAAGCGTATGTCCTTGTAATGTGAGATGTCATTTGCTAATTGATCATTAGTAATTAAAAGGTCCTTAAAACCTTATCAACTGCTTTGAGTAAAATCGGAAATAAGCTTTCATTCTATTTACCTTCTTCTCCTCTTCGTCGCTCTGTCCATTTTGTTTGTGGAAATCCGTAGCGATGTATCCAGGACTGAATTGGAAGACATGAAGGTATTTTATTAGAAATAATTTTATGTATGGAGAGAAATCGCCAACCGGACAATAAATATGCCTTCGCCCAAATATGCCTCCGGTTGGCGATTTCTCTCCATTTAAGAATGATTACGGACGTTAAACTTGCTTTCTATTGATTTTTTCAAATAATTTTATAAGAATGATGAAACATATTATTTATTATAAAAAGAAATGTATTAAATGTTTTTGTAATTCTTACCAAATTGAGTTCACACGAACACCTTTGGGACCCAATTCTACAAAATAGAATTATAAGAGAAAACATAATTAAAAGATTGTATTTAATGTATACTATTGTTGTTGTTGTTGCGTGCGATCTTCGTAGCCGTTCTAAGGATCTCTAGTATTCCTAAGATGGCGAACCCCTAGAAGAATCCATAGAATTTCAAGGGAAAGATACTGAGGTGGTTTGCCGTTGCCTTCCTCAGGAAATCATTAAGGAATGATTTCATACCTGAAGAGAAAGATGAAGAAACAGACAAACACAGGAAAGATATTTTTCACGAACAGCCAAGCCCACGCCGGGATTTGAACCCAGGTTCCTACGTATCTGCCTCTTATATTCATATATACGCGGGTCGTTCAATAAGTAATGCAACACATTTTTTTTCTCGGCTAATATTTGATAAAAAGAAAAGTGAAATTTGCTATACGGTATCTTCAAACATTCCCGATTTAATATTTATTGTTTAATACAATGAGAAATCAACAGAAATAGGATAGAAATCCATTGTTTAGATTCCAATGCTTTACTATTGTCTTTTTGTCTCCTTGTTGCTCTGAATTCTGGACAAGGAAAGATTTCAAGTTATATCGTCCTCGAATAGACATACTATGTTTCAAGAAGATCCATTTGTCAGATCACAAGTTATTAAGAGGGGACCCACAAGTACTGGCATACACACACACGCACATACACATACACATACAGACACAATGGCTAGTTTCACTTCCTCAGTGAAAAGTAAGCTACAAAATGTAATATAAATAAATAAAATAATTAATAATAAAAAGCATATAAAGTAAATAGTCTTTATGTTGTTTCAGGATCATCTTGTGTGATTTATGTTATTAATGAACTTAACTTTGAACACGTGAAAAACAATGCCCTCATTCAAAAACAAATCCTACTTTTCTCAATTTATTTCCAAGGCTATTTTTTGTTAAGTAAATAAATTAAGAATTCATTTCAATTCCTCTTTAATTCTGTTATTTGCTTAAGTTTTCAATATTGTCCCTCTTCGTATAGAAAAAAAATGTCTTAATTTCTTTGTAATTTGAGTCATTCTGTGCTTTGCAAACTCATTAACAGAAGCGAATTATATTCACACATAATTTAAGGTCAAATTAGGCGATTGCTAAATTAGAGAAAGGTTTCTTTAATAATTTGTCTAACCCCCCCCCCCCCCCAAAAAAAAAAAAAAATACGCAGGTATTTTTTGTATAGTTTCAAAAAAAATGAAATATTGTTTTTTATTCCATCAATTATACTTTTTGAAATAATTTCAGCAATTTCTTCAGAAAGTTTAAATTGTTGAAATAACTTTTTTGTTTGTTTGTTTTGTTTTTTAGCTTATTTTTCTAGAAAGAGACATTGATCAGATCACTCAGTCTTTGTGTGTTCTCCTAATAACTTTTGAACCTATGGATGAATCTTCTTAAAACTTGGTATGTATATTTAAGGAGTAAGAGATGCTCTAACTTCTATATTTAAAATCTCCCTTATCGAGAAATAAGTACGAGAAGGCGACAAAAATTCCCACAGAAAAGGACTAGAATCTAAATAATGGACGTCTTAAGAAATAGTTTTTAACTATCTTGGATTCCCCATGACCTGGAGGTTTGGGGAAACATCTGACTTCCTACCTAGATCATTTCCGGTTTTAAGTTGCCACAGACAGAGTTAAGAAAACACTAGTAATTGGACAATATTGGGTTCTATCTATACTGAATCGATCATGCTCAGAACGAATATGATACTCTCGACCCAACGTGGCCACTTCCGGTTCCGGGGCACTCCGAATGCTTGGGAAGCAACACCTCTTCGTTTGTCAATGGTGTACCGTTCAGGCCATGATGGATATAAATCCTATCTTAAATAACTCAAAGAAAAAGGTCATAATTTTGAACTCCCTAAATAATTTACAAGCTTGCATGATGGATACTCTTATCAAAATATAATTTTTATTAATCAGTACATTCTAATATTTTCGAAGAAATTGAAAAAAAATGATATCTGAAAATAGTGAAAATTAAACTTTCGTTCGAAAATTAGTTTTCATTTCTTGCTAAGACACAATACAAATTTATTGCTATATTTGGACCGTTCTTAGATTAGTTCTGAACAGCAGGTGTCCACCAATCGTCTATTCGCTCGAGAATCGTCGTACAGTAAGTCTCAGATTCCTCTGGACCACTGTTAGATAGCTGATATTGACATAATTAGCTATCTAATAACTTCTATTAAATTATAATAACCATGAATATCTTAATTAAAATTCATTGTTACTCTAAATAAATAAAACCATAAATTCTTCCTCCTTTTTGAATAATTCACAATATTTAAAAAAATATCCTGTTTTCTTCATCAGGTACATTATGGAGAGAAATCAATAAGTTTCTTCTCCTTACATCATAAAAAACATGAAATAAATATCGAATATGATAACAAGTCAATTAATTGAATTAATGGACGTCATAGTTCCCAAACTACTTCTGAAGAAGGCTAAAGGGCCAAACCGAAATATTGAACGAATCACCTAGAATATGAAAATCTCTCCTTCAATCTTATATTATTTCGTTTGTAATTATTATGACCGACTCCCTCTTCAGATCTAAGTTGAAAAGCAATAATGATAAAAATCTAACATTTCGGGAGAGTCTTATGTAGAAATATACTTTACCACTTGCAATACATCTCGTCATTTGGTCCATAGCAGCTTTAGCAACACTGTAAGACATGAGTGGGAAACCCAACTAAAAGAAAATAAAAAAATAAGTAAATAACAAGGTAAACGAAGAAACTAATTTTACACCTTCAATTTAATCAATAAACAATAAACAAAGTAAATTTTTGATCTTCGAGAAGGATTTTAAAATCATATTTTATTTGTAAGAGGTATTACGAACTTCTTCATGCTATGACGCTTCACTTAAGACCAATTTAAATTTCCAATTTTTAATATTTCCAATTTATAATATTTCCAATATCGCAAACATCTCCACATCTTACGCTGCTTAAGTTTGTAAAATAAATTAGTCGTATTTGAAAATATCTAATTAAATTCAATTATTTTTTTAACCAATTTTATTTTAATAAAATAGATTTAACTGACAACTAATTTGTCAATTAGGATTTAATTAGAAATTCTAATAGCAATATTAATTTGCAATTCATTTAACTATTAGTCATAAACAAAATTAATTTCCTATAATAAGAAAGGGATATAAATTTGATTTCTAATAATTAATAATAACCTATTATAATTACAAGCATTAAAAACCAATAAATCATTTATAAGTTAATAAGGAACTGAAGCGTTTCATTTCACTGACCTTTACTGACCTCAAATAAATTAAACCACATCTAATTAACACGCAGGATATCAGAAAATAAATGATGTTAAAAGGTTAGTGGTTTGTTTATTTACAGGAATGCAATTAAGTAATTTCATTAATTCTGGAATATTTAGATTCAGATTAAATGGCTGCTTATTAGAATACGTTCCAAAGCTAAATATAGAAAATGAAAAGACTTTAATGGGATTGTAGGACAGCTATTTCCAATTCGTTATCTTTTCCAAGCCCGAGTTTATGTATTGTTGAGCAGTTTACGATAATGCCACTTAAAAGATGCTTTTTATGCTTTCCATTCATAGATTCACAAAGTTCTCATAACCATCCTTTCTCTGAAGAAGTGTTACATCTTCCCTTGTGATGATTTCGAAGCTTTTTCTTTTTAAAATTTCTTCCTCGTGTTCAGGGAAGTGCTCCTAATAGTTATGGTTGTTGCTCTCTATAAATCACTATAACTACGCATCTATTAGACAGGCAAATGCTTAATAAAAATAAACACATTAAAAAATAATATAAAAAAAATCCGAAAATTTATTTTAAAAAAATAGATTTAAATTAATTTGCAATATTATTACAAATTTGACTTAATTAACTGTTAGATTTAATTTTTGCAATTTTTATAATTAAACTAGGTAGCGATAGCGATTAGTAAACCAATCACAATGCTTCGCAATGGCTTCTGATATGTATAAGAAAATATAATTGATATTGCTTTAATTTCGTTATTATTATAACTGATTGTTGCGAATGCAAAAGGCTCAATTGTTGACGATTGTTGTGATTGTTGGGAGTGTTGCTGATCTGTATTATCAATGTGAATGCAAAAGGCACCATTGTTGCGATTATTGTGATTGTTGCTGAGCTGATATCTGTCCACAGACGGACAGACAAAGCGGGGATATAAGGCGTCTGATACGTGGTATCAGAAGCCTAAAAATAAAAATCGACAAAGTGCGAAATGATTAGTGACAAAATAGCAAATGCCCACAAAAAAATGTAATAAAAGTAACGGCATTTAAAAACTCATTAAAAGTATTAAAATAAAATACGAATTTATTGTTTTCGATTAATATAATAAGATAGAAGGCACAATATAAATTAAACGAATCAAAAATAAGAAAAAAAAATACTAACAAAAAATTCTAAAAATATTTAAAACTTCTTGGTAATTATCGATATTCTTTCATATAATTGTTAGGTTTCTTTGAGAAAAAACAAAAAGATAAGAAAAAAATCTTTTTAAATTAGTTAAACTATCAGATTATTTCATCATTTTAGATTATTAGAATTGACTTCAAATTTGGTCCTGGAGAATTCATTGTTTAACTGATCTTGGATTTTAGGATCAATAATAGACGAAAACTTAAATTGTAAATAAAGATTAATTAAGATTGTTAATGAAACTGTAGAATTGGAAAGTTATGTAGCAATTTTTTTCTATTAAATAAAAAGTGGACTGATTTTGTTTTTAAAAAAACCAGAATTAAGAATAATCGTAGCCTAATTAAAAACTTGTTTTTTTCTAAAATAGGCTTACCTTTAACTTCATTTTTTTCTTCTAAGATTTTCAAAATTGTTTTCCTTAAGAGTTTAAATTAGAAATTAAAGAGTTACCGAAGACGAAAGAAGAAAAAAAGAAAAAACAACGACACAAAGAAAGATTTTTTTGTTGTTTTTGTTTCTATGCGAACTTACTTGTGCGTGAAAGAGTTCTTTCTGTGATAGTGCTGATCCTACTTTCCAAGTTTTTAATTTCTCTTTTTTTATACATATGAGAAATTTCGCAGTGTTTCGTAATAAAAAAAATGTTCTTTAAATTTTCTTTGTTTCTTCAACCTGAAGAAAAAGGAAAAGTTCGAAATGTAATAATAAAACTACAATTTCCAACTCACCGGTCTAAAGGCAGTTGCACTTGACATATTAATCACTACACCTTTGGTTTTGATTAAATGCTTCATGGCCAGCTGAATAATTTGAAACGGAATTCTGCAAAAAAATTTAATGCGATTAATTTCAAGCAAAAAAAAAAAATCAATTTGTTTTAGTTTTTAAATGCATAAGAGAGTTCAATTTCCAAAAATTGAATTCGCCATTTTTAATTTTTTTTTATTATTAATCGATTGTTAAACAATTAATTAAAGTGCACGAAATAAATAATCACAATTTAAATTACCAATAAAATAAAAAAAAATTAAACTATTAAAAACTATATGTATAAAAGAAGAGTTGATTTTATTCTAGCCCTATCTCATTCTAAACAGGAAGTCAACAGGAAGTCACGCGACTTACGATCAAACATGAAGTCACCGAGACGCTCTCGCGAGTTGTGAGAAAGCGGTCGCGGTCACGCGTAAGAAAATTATCTCAGAATCCAAGATGACATGATAACAAGTTTGCTACTTAAATTATATTTAAAAATTAAAATAAAAAAATGAAATTCATAAATTTTATAACAAACAAATGTTATTTTAATTTTAAAAAATAAAATGCAAAATTAAAATAACTTATTTGTTTAAAAAAAAATAACAAAGGAATATTAAAATAAATATAATAATAAATTAGTTAAAAATCCGTTAAAATGAGCTTCATGGACATATATCTTTTCGTTAGATTGAAATTTCGTTCTAACAAAGTTTGCTCGTCATTACTGTAAGCTGCTCATTAAATAATTTATATGCGTATTTTTTATCGTTGAGTTTAATTCTGAAACGCATTACGTTTTTATCGTGAAGTTTACATATAAGCTTATCTCGCAAGTTTATATGTAGTTAGTCTACTTTATTGTAAAAATTTTTAGTTGACATTAAGATATTAACATACAACAATTAATAACTGTTTATTCCATAGATACATGGAGTTATTTTACCCTCGACCATTTCCGAGTGGTGATTATGAACTCTGCCTTGGTTCTTTCTTCCATTATTGCTTGTTCTAAGCAACTCAATTAATCTCTCTGACAAGAGAGGTGCGTGACCTCGAACGCTGAGAACCGCACGAAAATGTGCTTAGTATAAATCGCTCATGCCAAAAACTGTGGTATGAGTCATTCTCATGATAAACTTACCACGAAAGACATTTGAATGATCACTTAATGAAGGTCCAAGAGAGGAACTTTGGTAATGCGAAGAAACAAAATATCGATATAATAGGACAAAAACACATATTTCAATGTCTTGACTATATTGGTATAAATAATTATGCAGGTATTCTATTCAAACAACTAGATTAAGTACGTATTAGGGCAGGTACAATGTGCCACCGCCGGATGGCGCTATCTGACAATAGCTGAGTTTTGCATGGGAATCACTCATAACACTGTTTTAGGGATGAACGATTTATATTCTAAGCAGATTTTCGTGCTGTTCTCAGCGTTCGAGGTCACGCACTTCCCTTGTGAGAAAAACAAGACCCAATTTTTATCCTCCATTCCTATTATCTAATCTTCTTGAGTCAAAACTAAGAGGCATAAATGAAGGAACGACTGTTTAAGACTATCTCACTGTTAAACAGACTTTAAAATCAATAAATGACAGCAAAAAAATATTAAAAATAACTTTATATCGGATCTCAGCGTCAAAGAGATTTTTTAGTTAAGGGTTGTACTGAAAGAATTTACTAGGAATCCATTCAGTACCAGGAGAAATACTAATAAATATAATACTATATAATACTAATAGAGTAATAACTTGATAATACTAATATCAGAATATTAATCTGATGAAAACTGCACAGTAACTGGAATTGACTTTATCTTCCAATCCAAGCAGTTAGCTTCAAAAAAATATGGATTCCCTAATTGGGTTTGTGAATTAAGACGATTGTCGTCAAGCTGTCATCTTCAACAATAGAGATTTCTAATAAGAGGACGAACATCGAAGCAGGATTTCTTGAATATAGCTGCACCAACTGTAACATTGTGTTGGAAACTACAGGAGATTCTGCTGTTTATAAAGTTCATTGTTGGAATAAATTAATGAATCTCGCATAAGTCTTACTTGTACACACAAGCATCTGATCCGCTTATCCGACAGATCCGGGCAGGGCACGATTAACCCACTTCGGGGCCCTAGACATTTTCTTCTCACCGGGCCCCCTCCCTCTCCCACAAGAAAAAGTAAACTATTTTATTTACGAATCTTTTCAAAATAGACAGTTTGACCGGGCCCTTCAAAAAACCGGGCCCTAGACATTTGTCTCATTTGTCTACGCGATAATCCGGCCCTGGATCCGGGATCAGAGCACATTCAATAACGAACAGTAGCCTTCATTGCAAAGCCATTTTGACGGCCGAAATACGTAAATAACGCACTACCAAATAACACTGATACAAATAGCCGAGAAAAACCATACCGAAGATAAACAAAAGATACAAGTAAAAGAGACGCGCCGCGAACAATTTCTATAAACAAACTGAACGATTTAAGGCGGCATCGATTGAGAGAAGAAGCGAGCGGTAGCTCGTCCAAACATGACGAAATAAGTCGGTTAAGCAAGAGACGCGGTTGATTGTATGGGTATGTTTATAATTGAAAAGGTTAAGCGGTGCATCATTAGTGGGGTATGCCTATATATTGTCCTCCAAATGAGAGATGGATGGCTGAAGTTTGAACTGCGCAGCCCTTCCGGTAGCTGATCAATTATGTTTTCCTGTCACAATGGACGATGGCGTCTGTTTTCACTGAGAAAGACATGTTGATAACGCCAAATTAAAACTTCTCTCGACTATTTAGCGTTATTTCAATACCAGTTGCTAACAATAAGTATTTATATAAATAAATAAATATATATTATTTATAAATACAATGCTCTTTTGCAAAGTAACAAGCGATTACCGTAATGGCGGCGTCCTATCATAAAATCAGACGGAAGTGCCTGACCAGACTAATCGATCATACATGCGCAGATCTCACAAAAACAGGGCGGCCATCTCTCATTTGGAGGACAGTAGTTAGCTTCCTATCAAAATAACTCTGTATCTAGTGAAATGTTAACGTACTTTACATGAATGGTTAAATGAAAGTCCAGCTTATCCAAATCTTCTCCGTCAACAAAATAACCAAACTGGCATGATCCAGCGTTATTAACCTAAAAGAAAAATATGAAATCATTTGCAAAAATCAAAGGATAAAACACTTGGAAATTAGTCTGCTATAATAATATATTGCATAGACAACGACCAGAAAAACTTTACACTTACCAATATATCTAATCTCCCAAGTTTCTTGATGGTTTCTTCAATTAATCTGATGCGAACATCTTCGGACATAATATCTCCAACAACAATCAATGGCTGAAAAGTAATAAAAATAGAACTTCAAATTTTCACAGTTCAACTTTTATATTACAACTAGCCGACTAACCGGAAGCCTTGCATTAGTATTAGAAAACCAAATTACATCAAATAAAGTAAAAACCGAAATTTAAAACTGAAACTTAATTAAAGTTCAAATTTGAAACAATACATAAAGAATATTGAAATCCAACGTATTAATTAACCGTATCACATATTCAGATCTGTGGCGTGATTTAAAACGGCGCGAGTGCCATCTATCGCCATTTTTGGGAATGATTTAAATGCACACATTGAAAACTGAGCTAGCGCCATCTATGGACAGTTTTCGGAAGTTTTTCATTCATCCCACGGGAACTACTTGATCGACCGGGATGAAAAGTAGCCTACGTCGTATTCCGTGTCCTAGACTACCTGCATGCAATATTTCATTGCGATCCGTTGCACCGTTGAGGCGTGATTGAATGACAAACAAACAAGCAAATAAACTTACAGATTTTTCGCTTTTGTAATAGTAGTTAAGATTTTCTAAGATTACAGCTAAGTTTAAACACTATTGTTGTAAATTTATTAAATCAAAATTTATGATTGGAGGCCAATTTTCAAATCCTCTTGGAATATACAATGTAATTCAAAGTTCTTAACGTGTGCCAAAATGATTGATAAAAAGTCCAGTCCGCACACAAAGACTAAAATTGTTACATTAAAATTTAAAAATTTTAAAAAGTTAAAAAATATAGGAGTCCCTAGCTTTCACCGCAGTAGGACGTGGCTTCCTCAGAAGAGATTTTAATGTAGCAATTTTAGTCTTTGTGTGCGGGCTGGACTTTTTATCAGAATATAATTCAATAAATAATTCGGTTCAGTAAAATTTTCAGCTTGCTAGAATAAACATTTTGTAATTGTAAAGTCAATACAGCTTGTTGCTAGACGAAAATCATAATACCTAAGAATAATAAATTATATATTTTAATAATCTGCAAATATGTTTTAAGATTTAGTATAATTTCTCACATTCCAAGGTGTCTTTGTTTGTTTGTTTGTTTCCTTCTTTTTTTAACTCTGGAATCATAGTTTGTTGATTAAATATTAATCCCAAATAATAGCCGTCAAAATACAAAACTAACATTAAAATTGTAGCTTCCTAGAATACGTAAGTTTGAGTTTTGCTCTTACATACTGGTATATCTGCTCTGTAATGTGTATGTGGAAATTATTTATAAAGGCTAGGGGTGGGCGAGTAGTGGTTTTTTGATTCGAGTCGAGTCGAGTCGAGCAGCACGGGTTATAAATAAAAGACTATTGGAAACTAAGTTTCTTGTCTCTAAGATATTGGTTTACAATTATATAGGCCTACAAATGTATAAACTCAAAATTGTAAAATTTTGACTTAATCTTTTTCTTTTACTTTACTTTTAATGTTAAAATGTGTAAATAAATTGATGAATTTACCTGAAATGACCATACTTCAAGATACAAATATAGTAGACAAAAAGTGTCAAGTGTAAATAAAATAGGGTCAGGTAAGTATTAAGCATATTGCATTTAGAATTAATCAAGTATGTAAAGTACCCTAATAAACTACAATTGCAACATGTAAATTATAACACAATAGAAATGGAATTGAACTTTGAAGTTTTCCTTCATAAGTGATAAATGAAAAAGAAAACATGTAAGTTAATAAATGTCTCCTGAGAGACGCTAGCGATCCTGGTGGCTGGCTGTTACACTAACTCAGTGTGGCAAGTACAGCGCGATGTATTCAAAAGAAATCAGCTGATACTATGACCACTTCAAGCACTGTTGTTTTGATCGATTTCGTATTTCTGGGAAAAGTAACTGGAATGGATTAAAGTTTGGACTTTGGCTGTGGCAATGTGAATGCATGATCGAAACAAAGTGTATCTTATTTAGTATCCCACTTCGCTAATATCATAATCTTTTAGCTACACGGAAGGATATCAAACTCGTCGTTGAATATGCTGGAATTTTTGTAATGCTAAGAATCGGGACATATTTATTTTTGGCAACGTTAAGAGGAACTTTTTTTACCGATACTGATACGATAAAGATTACTGTGCGTCTTCTGTGATGCTGTCTCGGTCCCGTCTCTGTCCCGTCTGCACCGACTATGGTGTTGGGAACAAAAGAGTTGAATTAATTATTCTACTTATTGCGTGATTATACGAATTAAATCAGTATTCATTTAAAGGAATGGGGATTAAATAAAACAACACACACTCAAGTATGTATTTAATTTGTCAAACATATTTTTTGTAAAATAATAGCGATCGGTATTTTCAACACTTTTTAATTACTCGACTCGCGTTTTCGAGTAGTCTCCACTACTCGCTCGAGCTCCGAGTATTAAAAAAATACTCGACAGATACTCGAAAACTCGAGTACTCGCCCACCCCTAATAAAGGCCGTAAAGAAAAATCCCTGTAAAATTAATAGAGTATAAGGATAGATCTTTTGATATTCCAATTTTTTTTCATGTCGTTAAGCAAAAAAATGTTAAGTTATTTACAAAAATTAGAAGACATTATTTGACAACTAACACTATGTGTGATTCTATTTTTTTTTACTTAATTCTTATATTAGATTTGATTAAGAATGAAAAAGTTGGAAATTTAAATAATTTTAGAATTTAAACTATATAATTAACTAAATATTTTCATGTTTAAAGTGCAATGATTGTTACAAGAATTACCATCAAATTCCTTTTGATACATTTCAGAGAGTGACCTTAGAATAATTATGTCACAGGGGGGGTTGGGCCGCTGAGCGGCCAAGGACGACAAGCTTCCAGAATGTTGTAATATGGTGTAATGCAAAATGGGTTAAAATCGAAGTATTTGCTTTGGATATTTCAAAAGTGAAAATGATCTATTTGCACGATATGAAGCAAAAATAAAGTCAAATCTGGTGAATGTCTTTTGTTTGTATCATCTAGGAGCTTGGGATATAAAAATAAAGTCCACTGATAAAGAAAATAAATTGACTACCTCAGGGTGCGAGAACCTTTGTTTATTTATGAGCATTTTTATTTTCTGTTTTCATAAAATCCATTTAGTTTGATTTCGTCCAATTAGAAGATAATTATAACAATGGGTGAGACCAAATTATTTACAAGTGACATCCTGGAACAGCTGTTGGCGATCATCAGCCAGGAAAAGTCACAGTAAATAACAAGGTCTCCGTATCGAGGCTAGTATGAACAATACATCGGAAGCGCAGTTGTTGTAAATAATTAAGAAGTATTGAATGTGATACTTCATAATCACATAATACAACTATTATGATATGTTATGTATTGTTATTTTAATTCCAATTTAACGGCTTTGTAGTAAATTATACCTGAAAAAGGTTGACAAGAGATCCGAATGAAATAATGTAATTATTAAGTACAGAAGAAGAAGTAAATGATTTATAAAGAATAGTATGTCTGTCCTTCCATTTTTAAGCTTTATTCCTCTACACTATTTACTTTAGAATGCTGAAATTTTAATGAAGTGTTTGAACAAATGTAGTATTAATTTTGGCTGAAATTGGACCCATAGATAACTCGGGGGGTGGGGGAACATTACATTCTGCCATAGTTACGAGATCGTTTTATAATAGTCGAAAACTCTCCGTCTAAGGAAAATGAAATTTTAATAATATTGACTAGATTATTTAATAAAATCCCTGTGACTTTGGTAGAAAGTGGACCTGTAGATAAAGTAACTTGCATCAGAAACCTTTTAAGCGCTTTCTTTTTACTTATTTGAAAGCTGTCATACGCACTATAATTTTCCCTTTTTTTTAGTTTGTCTTCTAATATTAAAAAAGTGAGGCTCATCATGTCAGTCACTCCGCGCGTCTGCGCATATGTGTTCCCATAATAATGTTTCAACTGCTACGTAGGTCTTCTTGAAACTTGGAATGCTCTTTTTGAGATCTAAAGGCGATTTAACTTTTGAATTCGAAATTCTTTCCAAATTGGTCCTTATCCAGTATCAACTGAAAGACCCGTTCTTCGTACGGGTTACAAAAAAAAAGATGTCCTAATGTGGACGAGAAAGAAATTGAAATTGTGAGATCACTTCGAAACTATCCCAGTTCGTAGAAAAATCACGTGATAGATACAGAATAATGTTATATTAATATCGAGATCGTGGACTTCTTACCCCTTTCTCCCTTTCTTCAGAATGGATTTCTATTCTAAAATTTCTGTTAATTTTTCGTTGTCTTAAGGTCCTGACTCAAGCAAATGCAGGCGACTGCAAACTTTTTATTTCTTTTATATACAGTAAAACCCCGTTATTACGCTCCCGCTTATAACACTATCCCGTTCTTTACGCTCCTTTCATGCGGTCCCTGGAATTTTCTATATAACTCTGTATACTTTTACCCTCTTATAACGCTTCAAATCCCGCTTGTAGCGCTTTTTTATATCGGAAATTTTGTATCGAAAAGAAATGTAACACTGTAACGATTCTTTTCTTTCCCTGGTAGGAGGGAATCTTCGAACTCTTTGAAGTGCGGGTCTGTGATACAGTAAGTTAGTGCAAAATGTTGAAGCGGAAATCCCTTTCTATAAGTGAAAAATTGCAAATTCTTCGTAAGTACGACGAGAATTCTACACTAAATCAGAAGGTTTTCGCAGAATATAAGAATTCCCTGATCCAGTCTGAGAACAATAATAAAAAATAAGAATGGAATTATCAATTCAGCGAAGGATGGTTGCAAACGTAAAAAAGTAGTGTGGAAAATGTGAAGATGCCGAGGAAATTCTAATTGAATGGATTCATCAGTCCCGTGATGCATCAGTGCCATTAAGTGACCCAATCATTCAAGAAAAGGCGCGTGAAATAGCGGGCAGTGCACTAAAACTGCTCCGAAAATATATTTGTATTGCTCCTAGTGGAGTATCAATTGATGTTAATAGTTTCTTGAACCCATTGAAAATATCATAATTTATAACAGTAGCATACACACACGGCAAACCACAATCAAAGATTTTTTTAATAGGAAATAAGCTCACATTTGCACTATAGCTATTTCAGAATCAAGTATCTTTCCTGTAAAATGGTGTCTAAATGTTTCCCCATCATATAAATCATTCCCCGTTTATAGCGCTATCCCGCTTATTACGCTTGTAGGTCACGGTCCCTTGACGAGCGTAATAACGGGGTTTTACTGTATTTCTTTTACCAATGCACAAAAAAACTGGTCTTACTTAACAAGATTATATTATTTTAAAAAAAATTAACTATTGCACTAATAATGAGTATTTTAAATACAAATCATTATTTTATAAATTTTTTATCATTTCAGGTTTTCGTCAAGTTTTTTTGAGATGAAAATACCGAGTAGTATTTTGCCCCCCCCCCAAAAAAAAGACTGTTTTTGAATTTTAATTTAATTAATCACAGAATATTTTGAAATTAAAAACAAGAAAATGTACATCCCAGATGCTTAACAAGTTCATATTTAAATTTTCTGAATTTTAGGTGAATTGGAAAAAGTAATTTGTAAAAGAAATAAAAGTCGCCTGCGTTTGCTTGAATCAGGACAATGAATAGGAATTCTTAGCTAAGCCACTGCGCATATTTGATACGAATAAAAGTAATCCGATTTAGGCAATTTAAGTAAATAATGTTGATTTAATTCAGAAAATGAGAAATTTGTATTGTTTATATTCACTAGATATAATTATAATATGAATGTAAGCTTTTCGGTTTTGTTTTTTTTTTTTGCAATTTTACGACTATTAAAAAAAATTAAATTTTAAGAAAATACATTTTAAGGAAAGTATGTACATTTTCTTTGAACTTTTTGTTGTTGTTTCTGATTCTTCAGTCTGATGATAATTTCATTTCAGTTGATTGGCCTGAATTAATTTGACCTTGTTATTTTTACAGTGATGCTGTACTTCGTGACTCATTGACTTGTCACTTACCTTTTTCCCGTGCGTTGATACCTTTTCACACTCGGCTGCAACGGACAGCAGCGATTTCTCGTTCCGCCCAGTAAGAACCACCACTGCTCCTTCGCGGGAAAAGTCAACCGCCATTCCGGCACCAAGGCCACCACTGGACCCTTAAGTAAACAAAAAGAAAGCACATACAATTAGGAAAAAATACAAATAACTTCTTGTTTACATCATTAATAAATTGGTACAAGTTAACGTGATTCAGCGCGTATTTCAGTGTGACGACATTTTGAGACCAAATTTTTAGGATATTTCAAATTTACCTTTGTCTGTCCCTTCAACTAATAAAATTAAACTTTGCAAATAAGCAAACCCATCTATAAATTTCAAGTTTCTGCAAATATATATATAAAGATATATAAAATTTACGTGTAAAGATAAAGTGCTGCTTATAAATTTAACTAACAAATAAAAGCGTAATTGAACCAAAGAAATTTTAAACTTTGAAGAAGCCCTGATTTTAGTATTATGAAAGGATATTTAATTCATATATAATTCATTATATATTTATGTAAAATATAAACTCTTAAAGGTTTCGTACATTTTGCTGTACATGGTCATACAAAAGTTTCTCAAAACAATAACGGAATATATTGTAACAGTTTATATGTAAATATTTTGTATTTTATTCATTTTAATCTTTACCGTTATTTATTTTAAATCATTCGTTTTCTATTTCCTAATTATTGATGTTCTGTTTATTTTTAAATTCTTTACAGTTGTATCCGTTTAATTAATTTAAATTCATAATGTTCTTCTCCAATCACTATGTATATTTTTAATTAATCTTCCAATGAAATCCAACTTTGTAAAATTTATAAAAACACTTGTTTTATGTTTAATAAATTAATTCAGTTATACTTTGTCAAAACAATATAGTCACACATTAAGTCCTTTTTAAAAAAAAAGAAATGTCAAGAAAATCAAAGTATTTCCGGAATTTCTTGTTTTCTATTTAACATGTTCTTGTTGAACTGTTTAATTAATTCGGCTTCTTTACTTTATAATTTTAATCTATTAGAATCTTTACCTAATATTTTTATAATTTCCAATCACTCATCATTGCTTTGGAGTATTGATAAAACGCTGAATTATTTCAATTGTTTTTCATCTCCAACAAGCAATTGTTGGTCCTGACAATGTATTTTTAATTGCACGCGCTACAAGTAATTTCCTGTACCACACTTACATGTTTGATAGTTTGACAGTTATCGTTTTTCATTATTGAGAGAGATTTTGTTTATAGGACTAAAACTATTTGAAATTTTTGGTTTTTGAATATTATTTGCAGTTTTCTCTGAATTGGCTCTTTGGGCCCAGAAGCCAAGTGGTAAGGCGCTTGACTGAGAGCTGGGGGAGTCCGTGAATTCTCCTCCTAACGAGTCCTAGGGTCCATCCAGACGTCTGTAAAATGGGTAACTGCTTTCTTTCCCGGGGGTACAGGCGGGCGAGCGTTGGGCTGACCACCCGATCTCAAATGAGTCCCAGGTCATTGATATGTTGTGAACCTTACCTCCAGCTTCCCCATGGGATAAACCTACTACTTATCTGATATGACTCCGTTGCAAGATAACTTGAGACTGTTATATGTTTCATTTGTTTCATTGCAATTTTGATCAATTTTCAGTATTTTAGTAAATTTCAAATTTTATTAATTTCCAGTATTCCGTTGTTTCGGTATTTTTATATAATCAATAATTACTTTTTTTAATTATTAGAGGATGGTTAAGGATGATTCTCCAATAATCTACCTATGGATTAATACTTACTCTAATACTTACTCTGTTAAATCTAAACTTTTAAGTAAATAACTTAGTAATATCGAATTAAAAAGTCATTCTTTGAGATTAGCCAAGAAACAACTTTGAGACTCGTTAAAACGTAATTGGATGAAATTACAAAAGTTCTAGAAAATCGAAATCATTCATCTAAATAAACATTAATCCTCAAACTAAAGTTGAATGATCACCAAATTTGGAGAATTCATTTCAAAATTTTTAAAATTGCTGTTATTACTAGGTAGGCCAATTTTGTTAGCAAAGTGTGATAAAATTGGAGCTTAGAATAAGAAAAATAGATCGATGAGTTTGAATAGTAATGGTCTTCGCCGCTAGAGTGTGTCATCTCATTTGAGATCAAATTTGAGATCAAATTGAGCAAAAAAAGTTTAACTGATCCAATATTTATTCAATTTCATTTAATAGGAAAAGAGAAAAGAAAAAGAAAATCAAAATTACACAGTATCATCGCTTATTAGAATATGGCGTAGCTGTCAAGGCAACGAAGGAGTAATAGACAAAATGAAACATAATAGATTTCCATTGTGGGAAGTAGAATTGAAATCCTCTGTAAGTGATTTTTTTTTTTTATAAAATATGAATTTTTTTTAATAATATTTGTGCTGCAAACGATGGATAGTGGATATGATTATATTAATTTAAAATTGAATTTTAAATTATAATGAAAATATAATAAAAGTTTAAAATTGAATTTTAAACTAACTTTTTTAACTTCGATAACTTTTTTTTATCTGTGAACACGCATAATCGATATTATAAATGTAATATAATATAATATAATATAATATAATATAATATAATATAATATAATATATATAAACTTATCATGTTGATATCATTGTAACTTTTATCATGTTGGTTTGATAGAACTAACTTAAATACAATTTATTAGAAACTTATATATAGTGAATGTTATGTATAGTGAAAGTGTAGTATAGTTAATGTGAGTGACGAGGAAGCCCAGCGAATGCGATCTTGTCTAAATGCCTACGGAAAGAAGGACAGACTGAGGGAATGATAGGAAAGAATGGTGGAAGTAGTGCAGAGAAATGGGAGAACCCTGAGAAAGCCTGCGCAGTTAGGGATCGTCTACCACCTTACTCAGATACTCAGAGGTGAGAATATTGGAAACTTACTAGAAAATGGACAAAACCGTTTAAAAAATCAATAAAACTCAGGTCATATTACAGGCCTATATTTAGAATTTTCATTAGTTTAAGAGCGAATTGTCTTCCCATTCTGTCTTTATTGTAGTCATTCATGTTCATCTATAGATCTAAGTCATACTAGACTAAACGTCTTCTATTTAACATCCGTAAATCCGAATCCTCGCATTTTCGATGACATCACACAACTCCTCTACGATTTTGTTAACGGTGACAATCCTATTCTTTGATATCAACCACGAAATTAAAAACTGTAGCATTGGTAGAAATGCCAATTCCACGAGTGCGTTAGAAAATTGAGAGCATGAGTTGATGTTCTGTTCAATAAAGTTAACGATGCTCAGCTTAAAAGGGCTTTTGTTCACGTGGTGACAGTGGAAATGTGTGCGGTTGTCACAGTATTCATCTAAAGGCGCGAAATTATGCTGTCAGGTCGGATTGGAGGCCAGCAAACACAGAGATTAAATAGCAAACCATTGTCAACGAGAATCTCTGCTGTCTTTCTATTACCGACGAAATTAGAAACGGGAACCGAAATAATATTAATAGCATATGTTAAAATTTAAAGTATTTTCGTATACTATTAAATAATGAACTAAGAGTAATCAGTCTAAAGATAGCGGCAATAAAAAATTTTCATCAACATTTCAAAATTGTTCTCAATGAAATTTTAGATGTTATTAGTTACCATATATTACTTAATAAGTAAATTAGTTACTAGATAAGTTATTAGCAGAGGCATTTCAAACTTAATCCGTAAAATTAATTGTATCTTGTTTTATTTCAGTCACGATGTGAATGAATAAGTTAATAAGTTACAGTATTAGTTAAGCTGTGGGTCCGGTGGTTCAGTGGTCTAGTCGTGAACTGCGGATTGGAAGAGCCCAGGTCCCGGGTTCAGTTCCCGGAGTAGTCGGGGATATTTTTCACAGTTATTTCTCCTCCAGACGGAACCTAGGGTTCCCCAGCCCTTTGTCAAAAGGGTACCGGTTTATTAAATATTAGTGGCCTTAGAACTGACCATTCATCCTCAACCAGTCCTGTTAGTCTAGAATCGCTGGGAGCTAAACCTCCCGCGCATCCAAGAGCCTGCATGGTCTGTTGCGGTACAGATTTTTTTATTATTAAAGTTATTAAGTTATTAGCAGAGGCTTGCAAACTTAATTTTATATAAATAAATAAATCTTGTTTTATTTCATTAGTCACGAGATTAATTAATAATCATAAGAAATTTTTTTAATATATTTAGTTATTTAGTTTAATATGTTTAATTACCTTTTTGATATATTTAGTTTATTTTTAAAAATTAACTTATTTTTACATATTATTTAGTTATTTTTTTAATATAGCTGATCGTAATGAATAGAAAAGAGACAAAAAAATCTTAAATTTTTTTTTAGCGCCAAAAGATTGAGAACTATCTACAGATTATATCTATTTGAATCAATTTTACTTAATATTTATTTATTAAAACAAATCTATTATTATTTAACCTACTCTTCATTAAAAAATAAAAGTTAACAGATTAATTAAGAAAAATATGATTCTTGTTTATTATTAAAAAACTCCGTACTTTACCAGCGATATTTCGCAAGGTATTACTCTTTCCCTGATTCTTCAGGCTACAGTTTGAAATTAAAACCAAAGCAGTTACAACAAAGAATAAGTCTTATACAACAAAAGAATAATTCTTTATTGTAATTGTATAGAACCTGTTCTTTGTAATAATTTGACGCACTATGGACCTTATTCTTTTGTTGTATAAGACTTATTCTTTGTTGTAATTGCTTTGGTTTTAATTTCAAAATGTAGCCTGCTAAAGTATGGAGTTTTTTTTAATAACAAACAAGTTTTATAATAAAGAGCAGCGAATTAGATTATTTTCGGAAAAAAATATGATTTTATGATTTTTTTTTCCTAAAATCTAAACATTTCTAAATATCTACGAATAAAACAAAGATCATATGAAAATCCTATGTGTGACTTCACTATATCGACTAGTTAGTTTAAATTAAAATTATCCAAAAAAACTTAACGATGTGTTTAAAACAGTAATTGATTTACCTGTGATGATTGCCACTTTTCCTGCTAATTTTCCAGGCATGGTTGTGAGTTGAAGACAGGTACAAAAAACTATTCTTGCTCTCTTGTGTAGCGAGTGCTTATTCTTATGGCAATATGTATCAGGTCTTTGCTGCTTATATTCGTGACAATGAGGTGGCCGAAATAATGAACAGCCAATGAGCTTTACAATGGGTTGTCTTGTAGGATCTTATGATATATCTGAATCACCATTGAAGTGTGTAGATATGTCAGGTGAAGTCACGTTGTATTTAATGAGCGTGCCTAATTAGTTTGAGATAGCTTACTACATGCACGCACTAATTCCACCTTTATGATTGCCGTTTTTTTTTTAACTTGATAATTTTTATGGAATAAGCTGTGTTTATAAAGAGTCAAACAATTCCGAAAATTGAAAGGGGAGCGAACTTAGTTAAGCGTGAAGTAATAATGGCGAGATAATGACAAACTATAAACAGTAAATAAACTATTAGGACACAGACATTAGTGATTTTTGAGAGACTTTCTTTGTGAGAATTTATTAACTTCGATATTAGGAAAAGCAAAAAGTAGGAGAGAACGAGGTTTTACTCGAGTTTGTGCTTTTCTCCAGTTCATACCTTTTTAAATTAAAAAAAAAAAAAAAAAAAAAAAAAAAACTTGATTTCTACTATTAAATAAGTTGTTCGCGTGCTGATAATTGTTGTTAATTTATTATGAAGAGAGAGATAAATTAAATCAAATTCATACAAAGTTAATATAATTGCAATAATATAATTAGGCAGCTATTTAATAAAATTTAGCTAAAGTTAATTGCATCCAATAACATCGTCAGAAATACTATTAAATTAAACTAATACTAAAAGTATTAATTAAATACTTTTCTTAACATACGAAAATAATTAATGTTTATATTAAAATATTAAGATTCAAAATTAATTACTAAGGTTATAATGTTAATAATTACTGAGTATGCGAAGTCTCACTATTACCTTTGAAAATTTTTTTCCTTTATTTGTACATTTGTTTGTCTGTTTGTACTTTAAAACGGCTGGTCGGATTTCCATAAAAATTTCTTACTTAGCTTATTTATGATATTTATGATATAGTCTATCATGAATATAAGCTTATTCGTTTTGGGTTTAACTCCTTCCTTTCCTCAAACCAACTCCCGAAAACCATCGCTAAAACGGCTATACGGATTTCTTTAAAATTTGAGACAGTGCTTATTTAGAGTCCAACTAAAATTGAGCACCGTTATTTAAACTCCGCTCATGCTCACAGTCCTCGAAACGGGCTCAGGATTTCTGCTCAGCCCCAAACATAGCTGAGCGTAATCTGGTAAAAATATTAAATTAGTTAATTAACTAAAATTGATAATATAGCATAAATTAATTAACGTAATTTAATAAATAAACCTATCATGTAAAATGGGAAGTCTTTTTGGGTTTATTTCAAGCTGATATCTTAATACAGCTGTTTCGAGCTTATTAGGCTCTCCTCAGCCATGGCTACTCAGCAAGCAAAAATTCAAAAGGCATACGAAGGGAAGAATAATGCATTCATGGTGACACAAGTGACTTCTCAAAACTAAAAATAAGCAAAATAAAAAAAACAATAATAGGCCGTGAAATTCAAATAAGCTCAAAACAGCTGTCCCAGGGTCTCAGCTTGAAAAAACTCAAAAAAGGCTTCCCGTTTTTCATGAATATATGATTTGTTTTTTGTTCCTTTAAGGCTTTTTGTTTTTATTTGATTGTTTGCGGTGAAATACCTTTTGATATATGCGTAAGGCTGTCCATGGTGTTGACTTCCATATTTATTATATTTTTTATTTTGTTTATTTTTGATTTGGGGGATCACTTATACCATCATGAGTAAACCTAAGTGGAAGCTAAACGTTTGGCTCCAAACCAATTATAACTGAGAAATGTTCAGCTCTAACCATTTTTGAACAACTTGTAAACATCTATTTTTCTTTTTCTTTGAGAAATATCAAATTATGATAAATTGTTGAAGGTCGATAATTAAAATATATTCCATAAATAAATAATCTACTTCCGCTTTGGAGTAGTTAGGAGGCGATGTCGTAGATCCGCGAATTAGTCAAGGAAGAAATTAATAATTATTTTAAGGCCATTGAACACAAGGTTTTCATTTCATTTCTTTTGCCATTGATAGATTATATTGTAATGGTGTTTGTCTTTGGGATCTAAAGACAACGAGTCAAGTTCTGGAACTGAACTGAATTAATTTATTAAATGAAAATCATTGGTTTTATGGTATTTACACAGTGTGATTTGATTGGAAGATTAATTAAAAATATATATAATGAGTGGACAAGAACATAATAAATTTAAATTAATTATCTGTTTTAAATGATACAACGAAAAATAATTAAAAATAAACAGAACAGCAATAATTTGGAAATAGAAAAGGAATAAATAACGGTTAACGATTAAAATGAATAAAATACAGATAAATAATTTCTACAGACAAACTGTTACAATATTTATAACCCGAGTCTTTAAGTAAGACACGTGCTAAGTATTCTTAATCCGTAAGGTTATTTTGTTCTTACAAGAGGTACAGGTACTCCTACTTTACGACCTATCTGCTTAACGACCCCTCGCACTTACAACCTCCGCCCTTGAAGGTACAACTTCCATTTCATCGTCGTCATCTCCCTCTACAGCTCCAGGTAACCAATTAAACAAATGATAATATGTACATACGCTTGTCTTTTTATGAATAAATTTGAAGTTAGTTGCATAATTTTTATAATTTTATAATTTTACAACGATCCTATATTCCCGGAGCAAGATCCTCGCTTATCGACCAATTCGCTTAACGACGTAGTCGTCGGAACGGAACTCGGTCGTAAAGTGAGGAGTACCTGTACTTCATTTTATCCGTACGGAAATATAAGACAGGAAGAGAAAAGTAATGATACACCTGTCGCGATAAGCATTACCGTTCTTGAGATTATTTTTAATTACTGGAACGCTTAACTAATTAAATTAATAGCAAAGGAAACTTCGACTTTAATAGGCTTTTTTTAAATTTTTAATAGTTTCGGAATATGTTTTATTATTCATGTTTTATCCTAACCTAATAGTGTTTTATAGTCAAATGGAATTCACATACATCCGCATAAATTAATGTATTTTTGAATTTGAAATTTAATCTAAATCGATGCGTTACTGGTAGCTCTAAAAAAAGTGCAAATTTGGATTCTTTAGAGAGTGACGCTTAAAGTAAACATAAAAAACATCAAAATATTGTCATATCTAGACATTATGAATAAACTCTTAATTATGAAGTTTGATGAAAATCGGTTAATTATTTGTTGAATTATCGTGCTTTCGAGATTCTACGAATAAAATATCAGCACACCTTACATAGGTTTACACATATAATAATATTACTCCATCCTAATAATATCATTCGAAATTCAAAACGTAATTCTCGTTTATATGAAGGACTTCCGTTCCATGACATCGTTCGTTATACGTTTTGTTCGTTGTGTGTATTCTTGAAATTCTATAATTCGTATCGTATACGTTAGCAGTCATTTTTAAATCATTAAAACCCTGTACTAAATATCTATGCCTATGCAATGCGTTTTATACTAATGTATGTATGCTTATATCGAATATATTATAATAAGTATAAAAAGCAGGGCCGGATTAACCTACTTTGGGGCCCTAGACATTTTCTTCTCACCGGGCCCCCCTCCCTCTCTCACAAGAAAAATAAACTATTTTATTTACAAATCTTTTAAAAATAGACAGTTTGTCCGACCCTTCAAAAAACCGGGCCTAGACATTTGTCTCATTTGTCTATGCGATAATCCGGCCCTGATAAAAAGCAAGATATAGGCTAGTACTTATTTTTTATTTTAGATTTTTTTAAATTTTAGAATAACTCTTTTGAGACAAATTAAGAGACATATACGAGAAAAAGTAAAAGTTAAAATGTGTATTTAAAAAAAAACAAATAAATAAAATCAGAATTAAAATACAGGATAGTTTCGACCTGCTCACGGCAAGTTGTGTATTTGTTTATTTCTATCAAATTTCAAAGTTATTATCTAGTAAACGTTAAATAAATTAGAATCGTTCTTTACGAAGATAGGCTTAAAATCATTTATGAATTCGTTTCAGTGGGCCTCGATTCGTACAGATAGACGGACAAGACGAGTTTAACAGCCTAAACGGTTCTACCGGAAAGAGAATGAATGGGAAATTAGTGGGCGATATAACCTTGGCTTGGAAAAAGCCCACACAGGTATCAATTTTCGATGGTGTAAGTCCAGAGTCACCATTAGGCCTAACAGCTCACCATAGTTTAAGCAATTTACCATATTCGGCCTCTAAAACCAGCTTTAATAGGGCATTTGCTTTTATCCATTTCATTCTGATCCTTCTTCATAGGCAATTTCTTCTTGATAAGTACTTTTTTTTTTTAAGCTTCAAATTCTAGATTTGAAATTCACTGGATCGAATCCACTGTTCTGGTCTATTGATCATGTCACACGATCTGCGCGTGCCAGATGATTTCGTTTCACCTATAAAGAAATAATTTTATCTAAAAAAAAACGTAACTATTAAAACTAAAATTTTTTTTTTATTAATATCTATTTTTTTTTTAATCTTTTGAATTTGTTTTCTAAAAAATTAAAAATATCGTAAATTTTTATACAAATCTCATTAAGTCTCAAGGTTAGACTGAAATTACTTTTTAATTTTACAACGATAAACATTACAATGAGTTTTTAGATGAATTATGGGAAATTCGAATTTTTAAAGATGGAGTCACCTTGAAAAAGTAATTAGCGCGTAAATTAGATTTCGATACCGCATTTACTCGATTATAGTACACACTTTTGTTTTATTTTTGTTCTTACTTTGTAGAGAATCGGGCTTTGATTCAATGGTGTTTTAAAACTCATATCAAATAACATTTTTCTAGTACTTGATAATATATAATTTTTATTATTATTATCTAAAAAAAAAAAATTGTATTTATCCATTTATCCATTTATAGTTTTAAACTATAAGTTAAAAATTTTACTAAATGAGTGTCGTCTATTTATTATATATCATTGTAATCAA
>JAFIDM010131303.1:0-33760 GCA_023159025.1 Thereuonema tuberculata
TTATTTAGTGCTTCGTAAGTGAAAATTTGTGCTTCGTAATTTAGTTACTTAGTGCTTCGTAAGTGAAATTTCAGTGCGTCGTAATTTAACTTTATGCTTTAAGAAGTTATAAGCCATAGCTTCGCCGAAATTGTCATTCCTGTAGAGAAGTGACATATTGTTATTTTGCTGTGTCGAATAAAAATGGTTAAGTTTAAATTAATGTGGTGAATGCGTTGTGCTTCTTTGTGCGTGAACGTGAAGTGTGGCTCCCCCACGCTCCGAATGGATTGGATTAGCCAGGGCATACCATGTAACGACTTTGGAGGGGGTAGATAGAAAATTCACCGAACGGACTTTTCGGTTGGCGCCCAACAAAATACCCGAACAACCCCTGAAGGACTAAAATTATCGCGTGGTACCGTTACAATATATAACGACTATTCGATATCTGTCGACATTCTTGGAGTCTGTGAATGTCCTTTGGAGGAAGTATCATGGTTTTTAAGCCAAATAAAAAAAAATATGTTCCTTAAATCCTGCCGTCAGCTTCACATGCATGCATTAATCTTAAAAATCTGCTGGACTGGCCTAAGTTAATTATTACAGAACTGCAATTACTGAAGTATGCAAATTATTTTTTCAAAAATTTAATAATCAAGTTATTATCCCGTGTATCAGAAACTTCACACTTCCTGCATTCTGAATACTTCTATGTAGGCAACAATTTAATAAAAACTTAATGAGTGTAACTAATTAAGACAATAAGAAGGTCAAAAACACTGAGTTAATTCAGTTACTTACAATTATCACATTTCCAATCGTGTTAAACGGGAATTATCTGTACTATATTTACAGTGGTTTTATTATAAATATATAAAAGAAATCCAATAAATTATGTAAGAAACAATAAAGATTAAAACGCACAACAATTAAAGACCCACTGAGCTATTTTTGGAATGTTTGTACCGGGAATCAAAAACAGACTGTTTCGACCTTCCTGGGTCTCATCAGCTTCACAAAATTCCAAAACTAGCTCAGTGGATCTTTAATTGTTGTGAGTTTTTATCTTTATCGTTTCTTACTAATATTCTTACGCACGTTAAGTTTTGCAATTATTTTATATATTTACTTAAATGTAAAACGATTTACAATATTTGTAAAAATTAAACACTAAAAACCAAATACTGACACAGAAATAAAAGATTTAACAGATATTCGGAGAAAATTACGCGGGAATTAGTTTTATAGACGAAAACCAAGATTTTTTTTTTCCATTTTATTTACAAAATAATTCCTAAAGATTGTAAAAGGAAGAGAGATACAAAAACCAATTAAAAGAGTGCAGGAAAAGAAAATATTACCAGATAGAAAATATGAAAACCTACCAAATATTAGAAGTATTTATTACATTGACGAAAGGTGGATCTAATGTCGTTTAAACCTTGTTCAAAAAAGTCAAACAATTGAGGGAGAAACCGCAATAAAAGAAATAGCTTTTCACAGAAACAGGATGAGAGAATAAAAGGGCAGGAAAAGAGATACGTTTCCGTAAAAACAGGAGCATTTCTATAGAAGAGAACCATTTCCATAGCAGTGATTAGCAACCAACAAAAGAAACAAAGTTATATTAGAACTTAAGCGAAAACAAAAAGAACGAAGGATTAACTTATTGATAGGAAAATAATTTCAGGAGTTAAATCTTGCAGATTGAAAGGAGAATTCGAATTTCAGTAACTTCCGATCAAATCTACCACGTGGTTTCCTTTATAATTTGCCATCTGGATTTTGTGTGTCTACACTGTGTGGGTGGAAGTATAAATCAAGGGACATTTGGCACAATTTCACCGTTGTGTTGAAAGAAAGATTTTCATGAAAAATAAAGTTTTATTTAAAAAAACTCAAGGACTACACAAAGCGCATTCGTCTCAACAGATCATAAACTTAATGATTAAGAGGAAGTCGTTAGGGAAATGAACGTTGACGAATAGCATCTGATAGAAACACTTTTTGAAGGTAAAATGTCGGAATCACAGCTGACCTTGTTACCAGATAAGAGAGGTGTTTCACAGATAACTACAGTAAAACCCCGTTATTACGCTCCCGCTTATAACACTATCCCGTTCTTTACGCTCCTTTCATGCGGTCCCTGGAATTTTCTATATAACTCTGTATACTTTTACCCTCTTATAACGCTTCAAATCCCGCTTGAAGCGCTTTTTTATATCGGAAATTTTGTATCGAAAAGAAATGTAACACTGTAACAATTCTTTTCTTTCCCTGGTAGGAGGGAATCTTCGAACTCTTTGAAGTGCGGGTCTGTGATACAGTAAGTTAGTGCAAAATTTCGAAGCGGAAATCCCTTTCTATAAGTGAAAAATTGCAAATTCTCTGTAAGTACGACGAGAATTCTATACTAAGTCAGAAGGATTTCTCAGAATCTCTAAGAATTCCCTGATCCAGTCTGAGAACAATAATAAAAAATAAGAATGGAATTATCAATGCAGCGAAGGATGGTTGCAAACGTAAGAAATTAAAGTATGGAAAATACAGATGCCGAGGAAATTCTAATTGAATGGATTCATCAGTCCCGTGATGCATCAGTGCCATTAAGTGACCCAATCATTCAAGAAAAGGCGCGTGAAATAGCGGGCAGTGCACTAAATCTGCTCCGAAAATATATTTGTATTGCTCCTAGTGGAGTATCAATTGATGTTAATAGTTTCTTGAACCCATTGAAAATGTCATAATTTTTAACAGTAGCATATACACACGGCAAACCACAATCAAAGATTGTTTTAATAGGAAATAAGCTCACATTTGCACTATATCTATTTCAGAATCAAGTATCTTTTCTGTAAAATGGTGTCTAAATGTTTCCCCATCACATAAATCATTTCCCCGTTTATAGCGCTATCCCGCTTATTACGCTTGTAGGTCATGGTCCCTTGACGAGGGTAATAACGGGGTTTTACTGTATTCCTTCTAGGTTTCTTCGAAGGCGGTTCTGAAATCTTTACTCTTTCTGGAGTTTTCGGAAGGTTATTACATTATGATCATCACACGTATTTAAACCAAATAGAGAAACACACTTAACTAAAAAAAAAAAAAAAAGTTATTAAAAACAATTGCGAACAGTTTAATTGTACGTAATTCCATTATCAACAGCAATCCTTAGCTACCGAACCTATCTGGCATTATTGTAAATGTCTTTTTTTTTTAATACAGTAGAGTTTTAATCAATTTTTAGCTAGATGTGTTTCTTAATGCCTTTCTCAAATTTGTTAAATATTTTGCACACTTTAAATCCAACATAAAACTTGAAAATAAGAGTCTTTTGGACGATTAGCGCAATTAAAGAGAAATCTCACTTTACCATCCATCTTCCGTTGCTCCATCAACAGTAACGCTAATTCTTAAAATAAAAAAAAAACCAAAACACTAATAAAAGACTGAAAAAGCCCAAGGTACGTTTGAGGTTCAACGGCAATTCCGAACCCAAGAGGATTTAAGAGTCTTTGGAGAGGAATGATGAAAAGGGCCATTTATGCAATTTAAAATACTAATTCTTACGAAATTACAAATTAATTACTCGCAGTGTCTTTGGCAAAACAATAAATTTGTATTTCGAGTCCCCAGTTGAGAGAAGGGCTAAAGTTGGTAATAAATGAAAAGAAACATCAATATCGCGCCTCTTAAATTTACTTAAGAAATTTCAGTTCTTACAACTGTATTTCAGAAATTGTAATTTTCATTGTTGTACTTGTGTCAATTGTTTAATACTTTTTGAATGAGAAATATTCTTTCAACAAATTCCAATTTATGAAAGGTTATTGAAAGTTAGAAATATTTTTATTAGTTAACTTTAGCAAATAACTAATTGAATGCACTTCAGCTACTATCAAAAACTTAAAACTATCTAAAAGAAAGAAAAAAAAAAAGCCCGATTATAAAATTGCAGCTTTAGAAATACCTTAGAAACCAGAGCACGATTAAGTTACAATCAATTTTGTCCGGATAAAAAAAAGAATACTGAAGAAATGAAAGCTTCACTGATCATCAAAGCGCTTGTTTTCCCCGAAAATCTTCCAATTTTCTTACATAATTTGCTGAGAACGAAGTTTCCATCGTAGCGATATTTCAATTCCGATAATAAAAATTCGTCCGAATTCATTCAGCCAATTTCGAAAAGCATAATGATCTAGAAATGGTGGATCAAAATAACGCAGTGTCGATAAGGAAGAAATATCTCTGGAGGATATTGGAGATATATGAAATAAGAATTCGATACACTTACAAAAAAAAAAAAAAAAAAAATCACAGGGAAAAAAAAAATATACGTGTGAAATTTCGAAACCTAGGTTTCGAAGGTGCAATAATTTAGTCAAACTTATTTTTTTTTTTAAAGGAAAAATATTAAAGTATTTCCTGGTAAATGTAGGAATTTCTAAGAAAAGAAAAAAAAATTCTTTGCGGAAAAATTCTCTAGTCATTCGAATTAACGGCGACATCAGCAAAACATGTACCATGATATGTAGGCAGTAGTTCTCAAACTATTCAGCCTCGCGTCCTCTTTTCGACGTTGTAAACCTCGCTCGCTCGCCAGCCAAAAGCAGCTCCTCCCCATCCAATATAATTCCCTTCGCCATTTAGAGAAATCAGCTAAACAATTACATTCATCCTGTAATGAGTAGATCAACTAACTTATCAAGAATCGTAGTTGGGTTTTGGAAACCATCTAAATACTGAAAAAGAAAAAAATATTAAAACCCAAGAGAACGAATTAAAGACATCAGGAAATCTGTCGCTTATGATAATAGCGAAATAATTCGCGCCATTTTCTTCCTGAATCCCTCCCCCTCTCACGTATTGGTGAACAGATTATTATGGAACATGCAGGGAGCAAATGAGGTGTCAATTTATTTGATGATGGGCTTTTCATCTTCTATCCCCTTTAACTGTGATACCATTTATACAATCAACCAAATGCGTCGTCAAGGGACCACTGTTTCCCCTTCAACTAACCACAGAGAAATCTCATCAAATAATAACATCCGCAGAGATATCCAACTGAAAATATCTCTGCAAAGATTCCGATTCAAATCACCTTTCTTTTTTTTGGTCAAGGAAAACAATCATAAGAAATCATGAAAATCCCATGAATAAAATCATTGAAAACAAAAAGAAACTGAATTAGTTCATGGTTACCGGTATATAAGCGGAAAACAAAAATCCCACGTTTCAAGTCTGTCTCGGATTTCTTTAGTCTTGTTAGATGGTTGGTAATTGACGTTCTTTCTGTTATGTCATCGTAAACATATAAATAATGTATAGTAAACTTCACTGTAACAGTGATCTAACTAAAAATTAATAAACAAAAATGAGAAAAAGTTTTCATTGATGATACTGTTAATAACCACTTAACAACAGTGTCTATAGACGTGAGACGGTTACAACAGTTAACCGTGTCTCACGAATCTATTCGGTAAAAATTCGAGTTAAATTACTTTCTACAATAAATGCTTTTACTGTTTCAGATATGTTACCTTCGGAGGCAGCAGATTTGAACCACTGCATGACTGATGGATTACGAGTACAATTTTTCAGCGATCCTTTATTTGGGAGCTTTTGTGATTGAGACCCAAATCAGTAGCTATTGCATTTGTCCTGTCCGTCTGTCCGCCCTAACAATTTCCGAACGTAAGGTCGGATCGACAAACGGACTTCACCATTGTGTTCAGAGGTCAAAACACAGAAGGAACTGGTGTATTTTCAGTGGACAACGCCCCCCATGTTCGAGATATTTGGCATTGTATCCATTGGATTTTTGCTATTAGCTTAAATTTTATAAATGATACCATTTCATTTCAGTTGTCAGCTATAGCTTGATAGCAAAGTCTCGGACTCATAAGCTGAAGGTTGTCGGTTCGAATCCGTGTATCTAGGGTTTTGTTTTTCCTCAATGTCCGCGTAAGTTGTTGTTGTTTTTTTTTTGTTTTTTTTTTTGCGTTTCTTATTTTCCTATCTTTTTACTATTATTATTATTTTTAAATTTTGTTATTATTATAGGTCTCCCTTAAATTTATGCTTTAGCACAAAATTATATTTACTTGTTATATCCACGGCGCCCAATTCAGGATCAAACTTTAAACAAACGATTGCATCTTCTCTCGACAAATACATCGGGAGGAAAAAAAAAAAACCAGGAATCTTACCATGCAAAACAGCAAGGACAAAAAAAAAACACACACACACAAAGCAAAACTTTCTATATTGCTTTGTGGTTTTATTCTATATAATTTTTATTTTTACTTTCATTTCGATTACATCACGTTAACAAATGCATAAGGAAAATATGTATTAAATATGCACGTGGGATAACGTTTCTTTTTTATTTATTTGAAGGGGCAGGGAAGAACAAGCAGATATTGAGACGAGGCTTTACTTCTTCAAAGCTACTAAATCTCTAATTTATCGAACTTCAACGACGTCTGCAAAGAGATCCTCTTCTTAGAGGTGTCTACACTGCGCCAGGAGGTTTCTTTTGTAAATGAGGGTGGACGCAATCAGTTCTCCGAATCATTCCAGCATCATTTCATCATCATCCACTCCCGCCCCGTCTAACTACAGAGTAATTTGCGAAATCTCTTCTATACGATCGGAAGACGAACGGGGAAAGTAGTGGTGTTGAAGAATCAATCGTTCTTAAAGAGCAAATACACAGTAATTATGTCAACCTAGAACAAAGCACACGGTTTCCTGTAAGCTCAGATCATAAAAGTTAATTTCGTAATGCACAAAAATCTTATTATTCAGCCTACGTATGACACATTCACCTTAAACTAAAAACGAACCGGAACAAAACAAGCGAGACCTTCTTTCAAAACGGAATTTCAGTTGGTATCAGTCAAGGTTAAAAGGCATTTATTTTCAGGCATCGTTCCAATCCGAGAGGTTCCGCATTTCCAGTGACTTCATCGTAGTTTCGCACAAAACGACGTTGACTCAACAGCCGCTTTTTCGTGTTACTTATCGATTCCTCATTACGTAGGTGGACGGATATGAGGCTCTTATCTGCCTTGCACCAGTTCAAAATGAATATATTTCAAAGTCGCCGGAATCTGGGTTATGTTGAACAGTCGGAGCGGGAACTCATTAACGGAATTTATGAAGAAACGCGTTCAAGGTTGGCGGCTTGTCTGTGTTTCTTAAGCACAAGTAACTTACTTTAAACATTAAAAAACATACAACTCCCATAAAGCTAATAAAAAAATCCAACAACAATAACCATTTTATTCAAGAGATCATTTATAACCAATGCTTTAATACCGATCGTATCAGAATAAGTTTTGAATAAAATATTCATTCAAATTATCTTCAAATTGTTTATATCCTCAAGATTGTATTTCATTTGAACAACAATAAGGGGGAACCAACGGTTATTTGTCGAATTCTCTTAACATTTTTTTTTTTTTTTTTTATAGAATATTTCCATTAAGTCTGGGATGGCCGTTTCGTTCTCTTTAGGACTCGTCAGCCAGACAAACCCGCTCTAAGATAAGCTCCGAAAATGCGAAAGTTAAAGATTCCACATTTGCTGCCGAAAGTGGAACCCCACAAAAAAAAAATTGAAAAATCTTCAATTTTTCAGAATATTCAATAAATAGTCACAAATACATTACGTTATCCATTACTTTTTTTTTTGTCCTACGATGAAGCTTTGAGATTGATATTTTTATTCGGCAGAGAATAAAAGAGATTGAAACTACTTCTCAACATTGCAATGAGATGTATAGTCATGTTTTAATTGTTTTTATTAACTTTAGATTTCTCAAAACTTCTGTAGCACTTCTTAAAAAAATTAAATATCTAGTCCAGATTTGAAGATTAATTCACGTTCCTTGGACTATCCGTTTGTTTGTTATGTGAATCCTAATTATTATTTAAATACCCGTTAACTCAACCCGTTTAACACAATAACTGAAAACAGATGTAGGGTCTGCAGTTTTCATATTTAACTTTACTGTGTATTAGGCAAGTCATGAGGTTTTAGATCCGTTTAAATGGCCACGTTATATAAGGAGACAACCACTGTGATCCAAGTGCCACAACACACCTCATTCGTAACAGTGTAGCCGCGCTTTGCGAGGGACGATCTCTGCTTTCCGATACCACACTACATAGTTATGCTGAAGTGAGATGGTTATTTTTGTAGTTGGTTGGTGGGATTCTGTGGAGATTTTGGATTTTGTTAAAATTTTGGAGAAAAAAAAAAAGGGGTATTTTGGCGGGATTTCGTTAGTTATCGCAAAGTTAATAAATAAATTCTGCCAATCAAATGCTCCCAACAGGTTCCAAATAGCGCCCTCTACATTTTCCTATCAACGTAATTAGTATTTTAAATAATAGTGAGTTTCAATACACGATGAATGTAATGAAGTCTTTACCTTTAACACTCCAATTGCCAATCCCACAAAAAAAGACTGACTGGTTAAGACCTTCACCTTTAGAACAGCTATAAAACTACGTCGAAGTAAAGATAATTTAATAATAGAAGTAAATGTATTCCACCAGACCTTCACTGTTACCAAGTATCTAAGCTGTTTTTTTTTTTTTTTTTTTTTTTTTTAAATAGTATTTCTTATTTCATTCGGGTAATCAGTTCGAAATGATCCACAAAACCCAAACTTAGCTGCAAATGTTTTATCGAGATGGAAAACTCCTTTAAAAATGCTTTCTATTTTTACTTGTTGTATCATTAACTTCTTAATTCCTAGTTAAGTAAAATTCGCCCATTTCACTGATTGAAGGGGTAGAGAAAATTAAGGGCAAAAGTCCTTTTGTCAGGTATTTATCATCAACAAATTCAGAAGTGTCTTAAATAATTCTGATTTTAACTAGGGTTGCTGTTTTTCTTTTCCTTGCTTTTTTTTTATTTGGTTAAATTCATCGAAAAGTCTAGTGTCAAAATGGGTAGTTCCAGATCGAGGTCACGTGACGCCAATGAAGTTCAGTTCTAACAAGTGGAGACCTATTTGCAATAACACCTAATGGACTGCTGCACAATAAAACAAGCAATGGAATTTCATTAACAAATAAAAGCTAACGGACCTAGTCTTTTTCAAATTATGATTAATAATTCAAGCATCTGCTCTTACAATCTAATGAAAGTAATAAAGATACCAAGAAATCGCACAGGGGGAATGATCCAAATTCAGAAGTTTTTTTTCTTTGATGAAAAACACTTTTCAATATATATTCCAGAATGAATTGAGGGGGGGGGGGGAGAGAAAAGTGAAAAACAAAAAAAAAAAATCCCAGTTTTTCAAACGAGCACTATTTTAAGCCCCTAACGAAAGTAAGTCGGAATATTTTATTAGAGAAAAAGAATATCAACAAATTACGAAAACATCTTAAGAACAAAATATTCAACGCCACACACACAAACACACACAATGTGGGACCGGTAGCGATTGGCTGCGTGTTAAAGGCCTCACGCTCATCCAAACGAGTCTTAGGGTCTACCCAGCCCTCTGTTCAATGGGTACCTGGTTTCTTTCCCGGGAGTTAAAAGGCGGGAGGGCGTCGGGCTGACCACCCGACCTCATAAGGTCACAGAACGCCGGGAGCCTAACCTCCGTGGGGCCACATAAGCCTGTAGTGGAACACTTAACTTTTTTAACTCACACACACTAGCAAATTTGCTTATCACTCCTCGACACTATTTCAAAACTTTGAGAGTCAATTTATGATCTGATATTAATTACAGAAATGGGATGGTTGATACGCTCATTTTTGTTATTTTCGAACCCCTCTCTTCCTCATCACACTTCGTCACAATATCACGCCCTATCCCTAATTAGTTAAAATTACTTTAGTTTTTAATGTAAGTATTTAAAAGATTCACTTTAGAATACCTATTCATCAGTTCTACGATTAAATCGTTTGTTTGTTGTAGAATTGATATGAGAACCTTATCCCTTATTTGGCAAACAGCCTTACATAGACTGCAACAGAAGATCAACTGTGTTTGTTGGCAATTAGTTAACAACCAAAAATAAAAACTGTAATTCTCAATATAGTTTGATATACTTTAGTACATATATTAAGTGCTTTGTAATTTTTCTTACAAAGTTTACATCATATTTAAGTCTATTCTCATTGGAACTTTAAAGTTTAGATAATTGCGGGAGTTTTAATAAATTTCTTAATAGGAAATTTTTAATTTAAAAAAAAAAAAAAAATGCGCCTAAGTGAAAGGTGTAATGTGACGTCAACCCGGTTTGCGTAAATAGAAATATATTTTTTACACTTACACTTACACACACACACACACACACACACACTGGTATATACGTTTTCTAATACGTCACGAATTTTATTGGGTAACATCTTAACCAACATGCCACATGGGACCAAATTACAATAAATTTGAAGATATTTTTTTTTTTAATATTTTCTATTTGCTAGTTTTGTATAAAAATAAGATACAAAGATAAACTAATAAAATAACAGACATTATTTTACAGTAACTTTATGTTGGTTACTGAAGGGGAAAAAAAAATTGTTTTTCAATGGAACACGAGCCAACAGATCGTAAGAACAATGTTTGCATCAGATCAAAAAAAAATCTGTTCGTTTTTATAAAGTAGTCCGTACAGAAAGACTTTCATTTCACTTAAAGTACAATAGGTTTCCACCAAATTAAATATAAGTAAATAAAAACGTTAAATGATATTTCATCATGTTTTATATTCAGACATCAGCAATAACGAGCTTTCACCAACTTCTCATCGTTTTCTCGAACTGTTCAAATACAAACTAATGTTAACGGAAGGATGCTCTATAGATTTTAAACATTTTTCTTGTTTGTTTGTTTGTTTGTTTTTTTTTCTGAAAAAGAAACATTTCAATATCCGTTACAGCGCCGCTCTTAAGGGAAAATCGAGAATCTATATTACTAAAATCTTTTATTTCTCTGTCTGTCTGTCTGTCTGTCCGGCGCAATTTTCTGAGAGAATGGAAAATAGAAATAATTTTTACAATGAAACATCCGCGACAGGAATCGAACCTGCAACCTTCTGATCCGAAGTCAGATGCCTTATCCATTAGGCCATAGGAACTACAACTCTCTTCATAAGGTTTTTTAGCTTATATCTCCTTTCCTTTCCCCCATCAATAAGGAATGTATTCAATCGTTTTTTTTTTAATCTCAAAATTGTTTATTTATTTCACATCAGTCAGTTTATTTGTAATTCGAAACTGACAATTAGAACGATAATTGCCGAAACGTTGCAATATTTTAAATATTCTTACTTAACCAAATCCTATGTGATATTGAAAAATATGTGGGTGTACACTTCAGAGATGTTGGAGTAAAGAAAACAGAGTCAAGAAAGAAAGAAGCACTCTTTTTTTGAGGTGGAATACCGAAAAAATCACTATTTGCAACTCAAAAACCATCAGTAAATGTAACTCAAACGTCACTGAAAAGTGACAATCTATATTACTAAAATCTTTTATTTCTCCACTGAAAAGTGCCACTTAGAATAAAAAAAGAGACTCAAAAAAGAAAGAAGCAGTATTTGTATTAGATAGAATACTGAACACTATTGTAACTCAGAAACCACTGAAAAGTATCATTTGGAATAAAAAAAAATAAAAAGAGTCAAGAAATAAGAAGCAGTATTTCATTAGGTAGAATACTGAAAAATCACTATTTGTAACTCAAAAACCATCACTATTTCTAACTCGAAAACCACTGAAAAGTATCAATAGGAATAAAAAAAAAAAGATAGTCTAGAAAGAAAGATGCACTATTTCTAATAGGTAGAATACTGCTCAGAAGTTAGACGTCTTAGCCATTAGACCACTAGGCCTACATTCTAATCTCTGTAAAAAATAAAAATATATCATAGATATATGATTTACAAGGTGGTTCTAAAAGCAGTCGTAGATTGAGAGAATATAGACATCAAAAATTAAATTAAAAGAAAAGCTTTTAAAAAATTTTAGTTTTAGTTTCCTTGATGTAATTTGTGTGTTTGTGTGTGTGTGTGTGTGTTTTTTTAATAAATAAAAAATTGTTTTCCGTTACATGAGGGAGGCTTCCGGAGCGGAGCGACGGGTTAGCCGACTAGTTACTTAAAAGATAATTGTCAGTTGAATATGGCCGTGAATATAACAGAAGCATTTTGCTGTAATTTGAAAAGAAATTACCAAAACATTAATTTTAAAAATGAAATTAGCCCACAATACAATGCCTTTTAACAAGCGAGAGGTCAGGAAATATATATATATATACATATATAAATAAAATATCGTTTATAGAAATGTCTTTAATTAGCTATATAACTTAACTAGTTTCATTCTAACTATTTTAATGTAATTCTTTATCTGCATTTCAGAAGGGCTAATATTGTTGTGAATTAATAAAACATGCTTTACAAAAGGAAAAATCATGCTATAAATACTTCCTGTAAAATATTTTATTTATTGGTTTAATTATTAAAAGTCCTAAAATGTTTTCTTTCCATTTGGAGATTTCAGTCCGATTAGTTTAAAGTGAAGTGGTTGTTTGTGTGTGACAGAAGTCGGCAGATAAAGGCGAAGGAGGAATTCGCAGGTTTTTTTGGAAAATATCTCCAACATTTACAGATCGGGTTGTAAAAGAACCGATAAACATCTAACAGCAACAACCACCTCTTATTCACATAAAAAAAAAATGTACTTTCACCATTTCCTGCCAGATAAAATGGCGGGAAGGAAAAAATGAATAGAAGATATTGAAAATTAAAAGATTACATTTCAAAAACCACTCATTGTAGAATAGTTTATTTTTTTATATAAATTAAACTTTAAAACGACTGATCAAAACGAGAAAAAAATAATCATATCAAGAAAACAAAGGAATTTTTATTTTTATCAGGGAAAAAAACTAAAATAAAATACATTAAAAAATGAGTGGGTTGAGATCCGATCGAATTTAATTAGACTAACACTAAAAACTGTGCAGATGTTTTTATTTAACCAACCAACATCTAAAAGCAGACACTACAAAATTAAAATAAAAATTTACATTTACTACATTATTTACATTATTTTAATTTTTTGGGTGTATTTTTAGATGTAGGTTGGTTATTGATGAGTGATACTAGTTAAATTATTTTAATATATTATATATATATATATAAAAACACACACACACACACACAGAGTAGAGCCCCGTTTATCCGCGACGGCCGGGAAATTTTTTTTTAATAAAAAAAAAAAAAAAAAAAAAAAACTTTTTAATCTAAGCCAAAAACAGGGAAAGTACAATAGGCCCTACGGTGCAAAGGTCGAAAATTACTAACAGGTTTATTGTGCATCTTGATCCTGTAGGCCTTCTCGGAATTTGTGGATGAATGGCAGGCTCTTGCTCTGCAGAAAGGTTCCAGCTGTACTGTACATATGTTAAAAGTTTTGCATATAATGTTTTTTTGTATAATAAAACGTAGTTTTTATGCTGAAATTTTTTTTTCGTGTTTACACCTCATTTTTAGTCTTTTTTCGGGTTATCGGCGATTTTTACTATCCGCGGTACCCTTTCACCCAATTCCGCGGATAATCGGGACTCTACTGTATACACACATACACCAGCAAAAATACCCGTGCTTCACTCGATTACAAAAAAAAAAAAAAAGTTGTTATGATGTGGATGACGAAGAAATTGTAATTGTGTCATCACTTAAGAAACTTTTCCAGTCGGTAAAAAATTCGCGTGTTAATTACAAATTAATGTTATATTTCTATTTTGTAATTCGATAAACTCTACATATTAAATTAATTTTGAGATCTGAGAATGTAAGCCCTGGATATGAAATGGCCTTCTTCACACTCCTTTAACCCTTCCCCAGTTTGTATTCATTATGTGATTATTTTTTTTTACCATGTTATAATTTTGATTTTGTAATCTGAAAACCCCGTAAAGTACCCTTCAATAAAAAAGTATTGTTTCTTCCTTTATATATATATATATATACAGTATACTCTCGATATTTCGAACTTCGATATCTCGAAAACCTTGATATGTCGAAAAATTAATTTTCCCCCTTGATATTACATATTCATCTAATGTTAATTTTAATTCTGATGTCGAAGAGTTTTCATTCAAAACCTTGTTAAGTAGAATATTTTTCGAAGTAAAAAATGAATTTTTCTGGAAAAATCGCCGCTCAGTTGCGTCGAAGCATATAAGAGGTATTTTTTAAGAAATTCTAGCAATGTAAGTTCATTGTATTTTACTAATTCTTTTCAATTTAATGTAATTATTTTCGACTACTTTTAAAAATTAAAATTATTGCTGTATTTAGACTTATTGTTAACTATCATTACATACTTATTCTCATCTATCAAGACTAATTTTTAGAATATTATTCCGTATCTTGTGTTTTTACGTGAATTTTTAAGTTTTGGTTATGACCTTATCTCGAAAACTTGCTATCTCGAATTTTTTTTAGCGTCCCTTCGACTTAGAGATATCGAGAGTCTACTGTAAATCTCTCTCTCTCTCTCTATTATATATATATATATATATAAAGGAGAGAGAGAGAGAGAGATATGTCTGCCTACATTCAACTTTTAATTCATTAAATCCATACACTTCAAATATTTACGTATCTGAAAACAAATATTTGATGTTTTCATTTAATTTTTAATTTCATTTAAAAAAAATGATATAAATACTATCAATAAAACGAGATCAACAAGCTTATATGAAAAAAATGCAGTGTGATGCCCCAAAAAATAATTTTGGATTAAGAATTAAAAATAGAATCATTAATAATATCTTTGAACAATTCTCTTGATATGATAAATATAGATAAAATTTGTATTAAAAAATATTATAATAAAAAAAATTATAACTGGTAAGATTAAATGGATTAATTAAAAAATTATTGGAAAAAAAAAATCATTTTCATAAAATACCTTATTTTGAATACAAATTTAAGCCTATGTTTATCAAAAAAAAAAAAAAAAAAATGCTTAGTTTTCTCTTGATGAATATGTAATTTAATTTATTAATTATAAAAGTCATATTTGTAAAATTTGTAATAATTCTTTCTGTATTTTTTGCAATTTAATTTTAATTTGTTGTGAAAACTGTTGTAGATGTTATAAAATTTATAGAATCATTACCAGCACCTACAACACAGGTACTTTTATGTCACCTAGTAGGACTGGTCTTGTGTATTAAAACTAGCAATAAATAAATAAAAATAAATAAATTTCGACTAGTTCTCAAATTTTTAGTAACGAATATTAATTTAATGAAACCACTTTTCACTGGAATTCCAATTATATAGGAATTATTTATTAGGAAGCCTCCATTTAAACATTTATAGCGGCCAATAATACAATTGCTTTGCTGTGGATGTTATATTTTCATCTTATTAACGTGATATTGTAACCAGTTAATCAACAAAAAAGTTTTAAATTATAAATTTTAAGAAGCAAAATAAAATCCTATTTAAAAATTTCCACAAAGCAATAATATTAATGAATTAATTTTGATATTTCTATTCTTTAGTGAAATATGGTTTGCATTTACTACAAATAAATTTTTTATAAAGTTTATTTGGATTATCTTTTCTCTTAGTAAATTATTTTCAGTGAATATTAATAAAAGAAATTTATTATGTGATAAATGGCTGAAAATAAAGTTTAGCAATTTTTTTAATAACTTTCTAATCATCGTAACCCAGTTCAAAGACGCTAGTACTTTATATATTTAAAGTACTTTTTACTAGTTTTATTTTTTTATTTCATAACAAAAATCACTTGGGAATGGTGAACACGTTCATGTAGTTTTAGAACTTGCTGTTCAACAAATAACACCATAAAGTCAAGAAAAATGACTGATAATGCTGAATTGTGTCGAGTCCAACATGTAACTGCAATTTGTCGCCATGGAAACAAGGAACTTCCAACTGCACGAGTCAACTACCGTACAATTAAAAACCCGCTGAGTGCTGATGCGTACGCTTCAGTCTTAATATCGATTTATATTCGTCTTGAACAGCAAATAAACAAGGCCGTCTTTTTTTTTTTGTCTGATAATAAAGTTTTACTTTGAATCTAAAATATGAAGTGTTGATTATTTTTATGATGAAACGAGACGTGTCAAGTTTAAAAACAACGCTCTCACGTCAGAACTAAACATGTCATAACAGAAACAAAAAAAAAAACAAAAAAACAAAACCACCGTTCTGACACCAAAGGGGTCACTGAAGAGGTTTTTCGTGTTACTACAATTTATTATTTTGTTAGCCATATAATGGCTGTCTGCGTTTAATTTTGTTAACATTTAATAACCTTACGGTTTCTAGCATACGTTAATACTAAAGCGGAAGTGTATATCAGTGTATACCAAAGCACTGTTTTATCAAGAGACAAATTTACTAATTTGCATTACTTCTAAAATTTAAGATAAACTTATACTGAATTGCTGCCGAAAGCTATACGAGGGCGTAAAAAGATGTTTCCTCAGAAATTGATAAGTAAAATTTAAAAATAAAAGAAGTTTAACGTGCCCGAATAATTCAAGAAAAATATCAATCGAAAGGCAAAAAGCTAAAGTTAGGATTCGCACTTCGAGTTGACATCGGGAAGAGACTGGGACGGACCGTTTCGTCCTCATTAGGACTCCTCAGCCAGCCAAACTCCTCCGAATTATTCGGGCACGTTAAACTTCTTTTATTCATAAACACTTGGCTATTTTACTTAGTTGATGCAGCCGTTAAATTCCTTTTGTGCTTGCTTTAATGCAGGACAAGGAAGTTTTGTATTTCCCCCCTTTTTTAATTTACGGTTAGGATTTCTTCGGTGGGAGATCCCATTCTCGGGTGCGAGAGTCGGGATACTAACACCGTGCGCACTTTCTGGGTTGTCATCGGAGGAGTTTGGCTGGCTGAGGAGTCCTAATGGGCACGAAACGGTCCGTCCCAGTCTCTTCCCGATGTCAACTCGAAGTGCGAATCCTAACTTTAGCTTTGTGCCTTTCGATTGATATTTTTCTAAAATTTAAAAATGTTTAGCTGAACTGAATAAAATTCACCTTTATTAACTTTTTAATTTTGATTGATTTTTTTTTTTTTTTTAATTCTCAGAAAATAGTTAAAAAAATACAGAGTTAACGTTTATGTTTCGTTTTAATTTAATCCGAATGCAGTCTTTTAGTAATTCGAAAGATTTTTCACAATCTAAATCTCTATACAGTAACTTAGCAATCGCTACAGCTAACAATTTTAGGAATTCACACTCTTGGCACAAGTAGCTTGGCGACGATCATCTTCATTCATAAACATTATCATGAACTTTACCAACAGAGACTCATTTCCTCCGTAAATCAATTTTCAAACACTGCTGAAATAATGGTAAAAATTAATTATTCTACTAACTCCAGTACTTGACTACTTTTGTGTTTTCATTAACCAACCTTCGTCTATTGATATACAAAGAACATATATATTATATATTTCCATTTTCATCTATCCATAATTTGCAACAAATTAAGATACTCGATTCGGTTCCATTAACTCTTTAATCATATTCTTTACAGAAAGGGCAATATTTATTCACTTGGGTCTTGAGCAAGTCACTAGTTTGTGATTTTACGACTGCTTTTAGCTATCGTCCCGTTTTTGTTTGTTTTTTTTAATTGAAATTTTAAAACATTTTTCTTTTTTCCCAATTAATTCATTTCTACATTCTTTCCGAATAGAAATCAATCTATTTTAACTAGTTACGCTTAATGGAGTGAGAAAAATCACATTTAATTAAGTGAACAGCTTGGCGTCGATCATCTTCATTTATAACCCTAATTATTGTTGAAACAAGCAAGTCTGGCTAAGAAAAAAAATAATCACAGCTACTTCGTTCGAGTATTCTACATCAAATTATTGGAGCAAATCCTATAAATTGCACAAACTGTTCTAATCTTTAATTTCTCATAAAATAATCTTACGACAGATATACAAGCTGTATTTCAAGTCAAAATTCTGTGACTAACGATTTCTGATATAAAATTCGTCGAATTTTTATCTAGGTCTAAGGTTAATACGATGAATGTCGAAGACTTGAAATATTTACACACAAATATAGTTAAACCGCAGCTGGCAAACGGAAAAAAAGAAAAATGGATTCGTTACGTATTTCGTTATAGGCAATAAAATTATTTCATTTCCCGTTACGCTTAAGGTTATAACAATAATTCTGTATGAAATAACACAAGATAATATTTACTATAAATAAGTTACTTAAAATTTATATATAAATCTACATGAAATAAATTTATATTTCAACGTGTATTTAGAAAGTATATTTATTTTAATTAAAAAACAATTTTTATTAAAATTACTACATAATTTTTTATTATAATAGAGATGGGGAGAAAAATATAATATTTTCAAAATAATTTAAATAAGTAAAGATTAATTAACTAAGATTATGTTACTATAGCAGTAATTTACTTTAAATTAATTACTTTATTACTTTAAATTAATGTTGCCAATTCATAAATTATTTATTGAAACAATATTTTTTTTTAAATCTTCTATTAAATCCCTCTAATTTTCAAAAATGGGGGGAGGGGGTATGCTACATATTTCTTTGAACAACCATCACTAAAACAGAAACCAATGTATCGTCCTTTTTTAACAAAAACACAAAATTTGTTTTTCGTTTTCATTAAGTTTTCTGTGAGTACCATTTGAAAAGTTCCTTAACATTTTCCGTTAATCAAAAATCATTCCGTTACTGCGTTAGGCGTAACGTTTTCCAGCGCTGATTTAAACAAATACATTAATACAGATCACTGTATTTCGAATCGCAAATAAATGAATGAAAAGCATTTTTTTTAATAGTAAATCGTTCGTACCAAGTGTGAAAGGGATTGCTTGATTCCATTTTTTTGTCCCTTATCAAAATGATGCCTTGCCTTTCTCAGCCTGTGTTCGAGGCACGTGAGTATCATTACGTTTAATAATCACGGATAATTTCAACCTAATTCCCGATGTTACTCATCCGTGGATTTATCACTATAATTAAGCTCTTTGGCAAATGCCCAGTAAACACAAGCCAATCTCGCACGCGCACTTTTGTTTTGTTTTTTTGATTACTCGCATTGTTGGAAGTAAGGGTTATTAAAATTGATCACTGCTAAATATAATCCCCATTCGAATTGAGGGCGTTGGGTTAAAGACCCAGCATTAAAAACACCCTTTATTATGACCCCAAAGTAATGTATTTCTCAACGTAATGAATTGGTTTTCCATCAAATCATAAGAATTGAATTTAATTTACATCCTTAAAAAGGTCTTCACAACAGTACTTTTGTTTTCAGTTTCATTAAAAATAAAAATGTTAATTTTATTGAAATGGATAATTAATACTTTACACCAGTTTAACTATTTTTAATGTCAAGTTTTCCTTCCTAAATTTAAAGGATGGAATATGTGATAGAAATAAAATTACAAAAATAATTATAAGAAAATGTTAAATTTCTTTCATCATTAATAGATTGGATATTATCTTATGCTTCAGCCAAATTTTTAGAATAGCGAAATAAAGATGTACTGAATGTATATTCTTTAGAAATTTTTCATGTTCTGTAAAATTAGATATAAATAGTAATTATCTAATCAGAAAACCATCAATAGCTACTAAAATGAAGGAGGTTTATCAAGAACGTTGTGTGTTTCTTCTACAGACATCATGCTTTCGAAACAATGAGAAAATTATCTCTATTTTAATCTTATTATGTATGGTTATGTAATACTTAAGGACATAAAGAACAAATCGTATAATGTTTAATACATAGTTAAAAAAGTGAAAAGTTCAGTTAATCACTTTTGGTTTTAAGATCTGGCTTTTTTTCAATGTTAGAATTTCGTAATATTTAGGCGCTAGCAAACGTTACATTTGTGAAGAATGACACTTATAAGAAAAATGTGAAAAATTAACAATTTTGTAGATACTTGATCGTTATAACAGAAAGGCATTAAGATCAACGACAAAAGGATTGCGGTTTCAGAAAATGGTATTTAAAGTTAATTTCTAATCAGTTTCTAAAAACTTTATTAGAAGAATCAACAATACACAACACTTTAAGGATTCTTAATTTCAGAGATCAAAAAGAAATAGATAATGAAAACACGAATTTGTAAAAAAAAATGGCTGACAAATTTGTTTATTATTATCATCCCATTATCCTAAATTGACCAAATAATATTTTAGAAATGAAAATGAAAAAATATTTTCTTTCAAATTTCTAATGAACAGGCAACAAAGTAGATGGGAAAAACTAACTGAGAAAAATAGAATAGAATTAAAATCTCCCGTGACGCCATCTTGTGCTGTGTCCTTCAGCTGAGTATAATTATTGGTCATCTCATGATGTCCAAGGAATTACCGCTCAACATATTTGTTCCATTATTTTTCTTTGGAAATTTTCCGGCCAATTGTCATTACTAAAAATACACGACCTCCGGACATTTATCTCGAACGTGTCGTGACTGTTGGTGATCACGTGTTTGCCCTTTTACACAAACACCAGTTCCCTTCGACTTTTCTGTTGACGGGCATGACTGTGCGCAACTCCATTCCATTGATCATTCTAATTCTGAATCAGAACCATTGTTCAGCAGAATTAAACCATTATCGATTAAACCACGTCTTAGGAGCTCGCTCTCTTAGGCTTAAATAACAACGCCTGTGTCTGTGTTTGAGAGACGATGACACCAATATATCAAACATACGAATCAAATTACTGATTTCATTGAAATATGAATTTGTGTTTTCCTTTTTTTAGTTTAGGACAGTTCAACTATAATGCGATAATAAACTATAATACTATAATAAAATAAACTTTAAAAAATTAATTTGATATCATAAGGAAAGTTCGTTACCTTTTGGAAGAATGAGACAAAGAACATTTATCGATAAAAAAAAAAAAAAAAAAAAAATTAGTAAAAAAAGTTAAGAATATTATGAAAATGTTAGGTTTGTTTTTTATTAGTCATATGCCTTCAATCAATGTTCACTTTAATAGAAATAAAATTGAAGTAAAAAATAAAAGCCTTTAATATTTTGTAGATTAAAAAAAACCCAATATTATAGATGATAAAATATGTTTGAATATATCAAACAAGATTTATTGCAATGAAGTTCTAAAATGATTATTATTTTCAGTTGTTTATTCTTAATACTATCTAATATAAATAATTAAATTTTGTCCCATTGATTTTTTTTTTTCAATAAAGTACCCCTATCTCTGACATACATACACAAGTTATTTTTTAAAGCAAGCATCTGATTTCACCGGTATTTTCGAAACACACAATGTTACAATAATATTAATCTTTTCATTGGAAAAATTAAAAAAAAGAAATACTTAAAAGATTAATCTTTAAGATTATTGGTTTTCTTTATCAGTACAATTGCAAATGTGAGATAAGATTTTCCGTAATATTACCTTTTCACTTCCTTTTCCTATTTGAAACCGAATTCGATTACCTCAATACGAGGCATCGTCAGTTAGATTTGAATGAACAATCGCGTAACTGACTTTTCGTTCGATTTGTTCGCACTTTATTGTCACTAATTGGACAATCCTTAGTTGGTTGTGTTTTTTTTTTTTTTTAAATGACGGGATAAAAAAATCGATGAAGCCAACGAACTCAGAACACAATTAGATGAGAAAAAAATAAAGCAATCAGAAAGATAATCAGAACTCAATTCTGGTGGAAAACAACTAAGAATTAAAGAAAAATAAACATTATTTTTATTCTATGTGAAATTATGATTATTTTCTTTGGTCATAGAAACATAGGATTTCAGAATTAAACTCTTTTGGTAAAAAATAAAATGAAACTTAAGACAAATAAAATTTCAAATTCAAAAACTCATTTCTTCCAATTTTTGGATTTTTTTAAATATACATTATGAACTTAACTTCTCAAACTGGTCTTGCAGTCTACAAAGACGACTGCGGATACATACAATACAAATTGTGATTTTGATTAGCAATTATTGCAAAAAAATAAACTGATTTATCTGAGGGAAAGAGGTGTCTCTTTCTCCTAATTCCACTGAATCTGCCAGCTATTCATATTGTAATAGCGAAGGCGATATATGTACAGCGAGTACTAGATTTTCTATTAAGACCAGCAACCTCCAGGTTTCTACTATTTGGTCGACACGTGATTAATATATCGTTTTGTGATTCGTCATTTTTACGTTCCATTTCCAAAGCTCGTGCTCTGTTCGTCGTTGGTAGGTCTTTCATTTTAGCCCTTGCAGCGGAAATGATTAAGAACACTGCATTGCACTTCTGTGAATTTCTAAATATTTTATTACGAATTACGACAGTAGATTTGAATTCTATTTTCCAGTTTTATTTTGTTTTGTTCTGAAAACTTGAGTCTGGCTACGCCACGGAATCCACAATTTGTGAATATATTTTTATTTTCGTATCTTCTCCTACACAACTGTCTAATATTCATGCATTTTTTATTTGTAAGAACAGTCTCTTCTCAGCCCTTGTTTTGCGAATCTTCACCCAAGTAAAACCCACACATTCTGAAACGAGGTCTATTGGCGCCACAGTGCATTAAAACTATTGTTTTCTCTCTTGCCATTGGGTTGTAGGGGCTTGACCTAATTGAAGTCAATCTCTCAAATCATGACATGTTCCCATCGATCTGCTAATTTTATTTGCCAAGGCGACATTAGTTCCTCATTGAGGAGAACAAAACCCTCTTCGATGCAGTTTAGAAATTGTTACGTCTCTCAAAAGTCACTTATATTTTCATATCATATTGCATACATAGCGCAGTTCTACGCAAGTCTTTGTTTTTAAAGATTATCTACAGAGAACTATTAATTGTAATATATATAAAAAAAAGGAGGATAGTCATTGGAGACTGGAGTATTTTGTGCCCCCCCCCCTTCTCCCCAACAATTTTCATGATAGCTCAGCCCCTTCCAATCGAATATTTATAATAAAGATATTATTGCGATTATTATTTATATATAGATTTCTTCACACTTAATTTTATCTCCCCTATTTTGAAGTGGAAAGATAAGTCAGGATTCCTTAAAAGGAACGAAGTTTAAAAAACATTATTAATGTACAATGGCTTCCTTAGTTAATGTCTAATAATCAATACACCAGTGTATATTTATATAATGCACACTCAAACAATAATGTTTAAAATGAGAAATAAAAATTAGTTTTGGGGAAAACTTTCCTTCTTATACCATTTTTTTTTTTTTTTTTTGTGATGTTCACGATCACAATAGAATTTTGTGATTTTTTAAAATATTAAAATTAATGTAGATGAGAAGCATAACTACAGATTATTGTTAATCCACAAATATAAATTAATATGATTATAATCAAGACGTTCGCTCCTCTTTTCAATCGAAAATATTAAAAATTCGCTATTGTTGAAAACGAGAGATAAGGCTAAGATCATTTAAACATCATGTGCTCTTTGTTCAATGGCGCTCCCCTTTCTAGACCATTGGTTCAGTTGGAAATGACCAATGGCCCCAATATTCCACCATCCCAAGGATAAGGAAATAATTTGGAATTGAAAAGTGTGATATAACACATGTGAATACTTGGGATATTCATTTGAATACTGCATAAGCATTACCTGGAAATGTTAGAGGAAGAATTTTTTTTTTTTTTTATTGTCACACACTATATACATACAATAATGCATATTCCAATATCTACCCCCTACTTTACTGCCCTAGAAGAAATGCTTCCTAAATTTCTACCGAAGGGCTAAAAGCACCCATTTACTTGCAGGGGCTCTTCTCTTCATTCCTTCGATTACTCTTTACAAGGCTCCTTCTTTTAGACACCAGAAATTTGTCAACGCATTTTATTTTTCCTCCAGTTTCATTTTATTCTGGTGCAAATTTTTGAGAAAAAAGCAAAATTGTGCGAAAGTTAAACTAGTTATTGTGGATAGATAGCGAAATTAAAGTATTTAGTTGTGAAGGACATTGCTTTAAAAATATTTTTCTACGTTAATAAAAGAAATATATTTATTTCATTTAAATCCTATTTCAATCTCCAGAAACCCAGCTGATTCTTCCGATGTGATTCTAATTATTTAAATTTAATGAACTTTCTTTAATTGTACAACAGAACGAAAAACTCGCGTCTTTAATAGAACTGAAACATCTGCAATCTAGTGTACAGGGTATCAAAACTCTGCAAAAATTTTAAGTGGAGGTAAGGAACGCCAACACAAACCTTTTTCGTCTCTGGAAGTAATGTTCGCTGACGGCAACCTTCAGTGCTAAAGGGCGCTAATATGCCTGGCCCCCAAGATCGCCCAATTTAACATGTATCGATTCTAAAGACACCGGAAGAACCTCGTTTACGGGAATCCCATTGACTCACATGAAGACCTCGTCGCTGTCGCAACTGTTCGGGAAATGCCGGGAATCTTTCAAAATGTGCGGCAATCAATGCTTCCACGTTATCATGCATGCATTGACGGCCGCAACATTGAGCATATTCTTTAAATAAACATATTGTTTATACTGTTGTTGCCATTCATTTAGCTTTGTCTTGGTCTTCCATATCTTCTCTGTAGTAGATTGCAGCGCCCTCTAGTACCGAAGGTTGCCGTCAGCGGACATACATTCATTAGGAATTTGTGGTGGTGTTCAATATCTCCAATTAAAATTTGTACAGTGATGTGATATACTATATATAGTGTATTTTTATCCTTTTTATATTTAATAAGTCTGCATGGCTATTTATTTGTAATCATATTGTCGTAATCCATTTATAATCAGTTTTAAAAAGTCACTTTACAATTCATGATGTAGCAAAGCTTTAGAATTCTTCCGTCAACTGATGACAGATCCGACATCTAAAGTAACACCGTCCCTAAACTGTTAATGGAAGACTAAGATTCGAAAAGCCATAATTTCCCATTGGGCTTGAAACATTTAATAATCACTTCAGAAGTTACTCATTTTTGGAATCTACCATTAAAGTTTGTACCCATGTGAGCTCCAAATGGATTCCGTACAATTAAGAAACTTGCGCATTCGTAATACTTTTCGGCATAACGGCGACTCATTTTGTCATCGGTCTAAAATTTTGAGCTAAGCAAATCTTATTAAAGTTTATTAAGTCGCGTGAAAACTTTAACAAAATATATAATTAGCATATTATCTTTCCAATTACCACAAGGTACGATACAAGTAAATTGCAGCAAATGACAACAATAGTAAAACTGAAACGTTTATTATAATTTATATATAAAATCATTATATAACTGCTTTTCGGACTGTGTTCATAGTTTGAGGCGCCTATCAGTTCAATTCCTATGAAAATTAAGAGCCAAGTATGTAAAGTTAGAATAAAATTCAGTAGAATGAAGCATATTTTGCAGATGAACAAAACCTTTATCTAGGATGACCATTTCAGATTTTTAAGATATTTTTTTAAACTATCGATATTCTGCGCCATTTCAACCAATGTATTTTAGTAGTTCTGAAGCTTCTTCTCTGATGGCGAGATATGCATCAACATCAATAGTCTCTTCCTTGTAACAATCAACCCCGACCGTTAAAATTTCAGCTCCGTTGGATATTTAGGTGTTAAGTTCTATAGTGGAGCAAATCAGAGAACGACCGTGGGCACCAGATGGCGCGATGGTAGAATTTGAATCGATTGTTAATGTCAGTGTTTATGGCGGGAAAGTTTATGGCTTCTGATTGGCGACTCTCAAGCGAGGCAAACCTTTGTCAATAATTCTCTTAAGTCCTGGAATGATTAAGAGATCATTGTCCTCTATGAAGGTCAAAGTCATTCTCTGGTTGGTCCCCATATAGTAAACACAGGCTGACGGACGTTATTTGAACTTTTTCAAACTTCTAAAATTTGTATGTCTCTCATTCAGATTAAGAGAGTTAGAAACGCTAACTGTTAATAATTAGGCAATAGAAATATTAAAGTATCACAACTGCAATTTCAGAATTATAATCAGAATCCTTTAAAGGAGAGGTATTCAATTCGCGGCCCGGCGGCTCACAAAAAAACATACCGATTTATTTTCACAAAAACAGTCTTCGAGTTGCAACATCAAAAATAAGACCCGACATTCACAAACTTGTTCAAAATCAACAATGACAAAAATCTCACTGAAAAACGTATTTCATTTTGTTTGTTATTCAGTAAACGTATTGCAATGTAAATGATTTTTTTTCTTTGTTTTTAATTCCTATTTATCTTATAATAAATAAAATGGTGAGTATAAGGTTGAAAGAGCCAATATAAATATTACAATATTTCAATCCTAATATTGTCGGTACAAGTATTACGACCCGTGAGAAAAACATTAGCCCTTGGTCTGAAAACAGGCTGAAAATCACTGCTTTAAAATATAGTAGATTAGTCCTTATTCTGGCGGTTCTCAATCTTTCTTCCTTGACTCGCGAAGCCTTTCAGCATTATTTTTTGGGGAACTATCAGCAGTTCAATAAAAATAATAATAATAATAATAAAAACCCGGAAGTTACAACCCCCCCCCCCCCAAAAAAAAAAAATATACATTTAGGGCCATTTGTTATGTAATTTGTATGTAGTCTGAAAACTTACAGAATTTCCGCGTAGCCTCATGGGATTTCAGAACCCTAAAAGAATGGGGAAACTGCATCTTAATCCCAACAAGAACGAATATTATATATTTTTTTTTTTCATTATATTTCGTTATTTTATTTAATCCGTCTCCACAATCTCAGATTTTTCCTATGCTGGCATATAAGTATTTCTCAATAGTACTCGCGTGTTTTCTATCCATTCGAACCACCTAGTTTTATTGATGCAAGAGCTGTCTATTCTTCCCAATGGATTGAAGGCTGGCCAATTCAATTTGCCTCGAATCCCTTTCAAAAGCCTTCCAAGTATTTTCTCCTGAAGCTTCTTCCCCCCCCCCCCCAAAGAACTTTTCTCAATTTAGTTTCAAAGTCAACCCCCCCACCTAATTTTGTCATTTAATTACATCATCCCTTCGCAAAACAGCAGCTTTGGAGGAATGAACCATTTATTATTTTATCTTAAGATATACATTACTCGAAATTTCGTCTTTCTCAGGTTCTGCCGTAAGGAAACGAAACGATTTTCTATGTCCCTCGCAGATCTGGAACTTTCCATTATCTACCCGAGGGTTTCCCCGACACTGGCTTAATCAATATTGGAAAGATGCCACCTCCAGGAGAGAGAGAAAAAAAAAACCTATCCTATATCTAAGACAAGGGACTTATGGACTCAAGTCTTAACAAAACCAAGAGAATATTTCTTTAATTATTAAATTAAGTTCAAAAACATATCCCATGAGTTGTCCATTTAAGTGACAAAGAACTAACAACCCATATTCTTACATTCCTTAAAATGTTGGGGTTGTTATTTTTTTAATCCCCATCCCTGCCCAAGACGTAAAGAAAACCTGAATTTGGGGAAAAAGAAAAAAAATATTGTCAAATTTCTTTATTCTTAATCCCATTGATTTTAGTCAAATCGAAGCATGCACAAATTTAAGAGTTTACAAAATGGATTTGCGATACATTTTCAGAAATTCACTGTTTGCCATCAGTGAAAGTAAATTGTTTCCCTTCAAATGTTTTTCTGAGGCAATGTTTGTCTCACTTCACGAACAAATTTCTCCACGGAGATCCCCACCTCCAATACAAAGGATACATCGTCTCTTTCCCATAAATATGCACGCCAGGGTTCTAGAAGATGCATTTCATCCATTCAAAAATTTATAGGCAGAGACAGACTAACAGATTTTATGATCCTATCTACCTTTTTAAAAGCAGACAAAACTTACTTGGAAATTAACAGAGCAGATTGGTTTTCTGAATTATTTTTAATAAAATCGTATCTTGCTTGCTAATTTTACTATTTTTCTAAGACTGCGTGTAGCTGTAATAGAGATGTAAACTGATGTACTTCTATTACATTTCATACATTTACGGTAAACATGTTTCTCGATATTTACATTGTAATACAATATTCTATAGAAACAGTAAGTGATAAATTCTATATTTAACTGATTAGGTAATAACCATACTTTGTGTGATCCGAAACCAGATAACCTGTCCTAGAAATAATAGATGAAACTATAAATACAACACTATCTAATTTTCCTATATGGCTTTTACTCGAAATCGGCCCCTGGATGTCAGTCAGTTTCGGAGAAACGTTATTAAAAAACAAGTTAAAATTCCGCTTCTTTTAAGTATTCATTCACATCCGTTAAAAGCAACTAAAAATGAAAAACAATAAAAGCGATGCCTTTATTCTCATGAAATCAAATCAAAAATAAAAGAATCGTCTCGATGACACGAACTGCAACAACAAGGTAACATTATTCGAAATTCTCAAAATTAACATTAATAAACTACTAGTTACAAAACAAACAAAATTAAAAAAAAAAATACAACAGCAACATCTTACTAGCTTTCTGCTGACCGTAATTAAAAAGTGGTTAAGAAGGCTCGTCTACATGCCCCTTGCGTGGTCCTAATTTAAGTCAAGATCAATAGGGAATTAACAATCCCAAACACTGAAGTTTATCTTACTACGGCAAACAGTTCTGCAGATGTCGTGGTTAACAGCAAATTATTTTGACAGTTATATCTTAATGAGTAATTCAATTCACGAACAGGTTCTCAATTAAGATTTTAAAACAAGATAGTAATAATGAAAAAAAAAAAAAAAAAAAAAACAAACAATGAGTTTTAAAAAAACCAACCTATCTGGGTAGTTTTTTTTTTAATGATTTACATGATCGCAGTTTTGTATCCGTTATCAAGCTAAAGAGAAACAGTAAAATGATCTGTATTATCGAGTCTTAATGGGAAAAAAATGGTGGGGAGGGGGAGGTTAATTTTCCGTTGCTTCTTAATGATAACTAATTTGTTGTGTGTGTATGTTTATCTCACTGACTGCAAATAATTTCTAATGATGTCCGGCAATGGACTGTGATGTATGATCGTTAGTCCATTGTAGTTCTCTGGATGTATTTCGGAATTAATAGCTTATAAAATACGAAAGGTCCATTTTCCTTTAAATCATCTACAAATACAATATTGCTATACGTATTTGTGTGTAAGTGAAATTGCGTCGGCAAACTTCGAGGGAGCGTTTATTTCTTTTAATTAATAATTTATGAAGAAAACTTTCATACCTAGGTTTAAAGATCTTCAAAGATCTACACTGGCTCATTATTTTTTTTTCTTGGGAAATAGACTAAAATGGTCCAATAAAAACTGCACTCTCAAAAGGGACGGAAGATACACACTTAGGCTCGACTTTTTGCTGATGCGGTCCAATCTGATTCTAAATGACGGAATTATATTATCCCTTAAATCTTTTTTCAAAATCCATCTGAATCCATTGACCTTCACAGATCCTGACTGGAGGGAACTTTCGAAAGTCAAAGCCATTTAAAAGTGGTCTAAAAACATTCTAAAAAACCCACGTTTATTTGCAACATTTGCTCCAATCAGAAGTTTAAGTCAGGTAAAAAAAAATTGTGTTGTTTCCATTCAAGGCCAACGAGTTAAGGTTATTAAGATAAGGGTCCGTCTCCTGAAATAACATCATCGCCAGATATATTAATATTCATTTGTGTAAATCAGTAAAACAATTTCACTTACTATGATGTCATACAAACAATTATTATAAATCAATCGTACTGGTAAGATAAGAATAACATTATATCGTCGGGCTTGTAAATTAAACTTTTATTTTCCGTATTATTCTTTCAATTCCTTCCTTTTCATATTACTATTTTAAACAAAAACTCCACACACTCCATATCTTAGTGTTTAAAATTGTTTATTTAAAATACTATGAGAATTTTCGGGATGAAATTGTATCGTCATCCCTTCTTCAAGCGAAAAATTAAAATACAGTCGGACCTCTATTTAACGAACCTCTATTTTGCGAACTTTTCTTTGGAACCAAGAACATTTTGCTAATTTCTTCATAAAATAACCTCCAAATAGTGAAGTGCATTTTCTATTTAACGAACTTTTTCGAGAATACAGCTGAGGGGAAAAAGAAGAAATTAACGACGATGTGTTGATTGATGATGATTATCTTTCATTTGATTTTGAAGTTGAGACCTCGGAAACACTAACTGAATCGGATATTTTGGACAGTGTGAAAAATAAAAACAATACAGCAATGAAATGCGATGAAGATGATAAAAATGGAAATGATCATGACGAAGAAATCAAAAAACCGTCGTATGATGAAATGCTAAAATCATTTGAAACAATCCGACGTGGATTACAATTTGAAGAAAATACGCCTGAAGGGGTTTTTGGTGCATTGCAAAGATGTGAGGCGTACTATGAGCGAAAACACTTACTCAAAAAACACCTCAGACAAAATTAACTTGATTAGTAAAATGTAAGTACGCATGTGGTAATGTATGCTTTGTCATTAAAATTATTACTTTAATAATATTTATTGATTGAATATTTTAAATTTGTTTTATGTAGTTTAAAGTAATTTTAAAAGGTGAATCTCTATTTAACGAATTTTCCATGTAACGAACTTTTTTTCGGGATTTAGAGACTTCGTTAAATAGAGGTCCGACTGTATTCTTTGGAATAAATAAAACAACACACACACACATTATATTTATCCGATACGGGACCCACCATGTTAGTCCTGGGCCCAACACTTAAACAGGATCGAGGACATGTGGGGGAGGAAACAGCTTATTTGCATCAGGAAAACGCACATCACAGTATCGGTCATTCTAACGAAAAAAGTATGTATGTCCTACGTTTCTGATACAGAGCAATTTGAATGTACAACATCTTTGAATTTGGCTGTAAATGCAGAGTAATAAAAGGCGAAACAAGTTTTCTAAAATATGTATTTCAACTAGTGCTTTTTTTTTTGTTGTTGTTGTTGAGGCATTTATTACAAAAATTTCAAAATTTTTTTAATCATTTTTTTTTCCATTGATAAATAAAAATTGAGAAGTTTTTAAATACACAAAATGTTGCGTAAAACTCTCTGAAGTTTATTTCACTTACTCTTGGATCAATCAATCCATGTTTATTAAAGAACTCAGTTCAAATCACGCGAACAATCAACACCAGTTGAATCTACGAACACCTGCCGTGATTCCACAACGAAAAAAGAAACTAACGTGCATGTAAAGCAACGGGATCCCTTCATGTCTTTCTGCATCCACGATTTTTATTCTCTTAATGAACACAACTTCCTCATGTCAAGGTAAGATAACAGTTTTAGATTAGCTACACAAGGCCTGTCACATGAAACTGTAGCTAACAAATCGTGTTTTCAATCGAACAAAGAAAAAAAAAAAAAAAAACATTATTGGATAAATAAAGATCACCGGTCGACGACGTTACGTAACAATTCTTCCAATTCCGATGAATTTCTTTTCGATGAATTTCTTGAAAATAATAATAACATCAAAGAAAATACAAATCATTAAGTTTTTCTGTAAGTCACTGTGGAATGTTGGAAGAGTTGATTCGGAATTATTCTTCATCGTCAGTTAAAAGTAAAACTTGTAAAATTTAGAATGTCACAGGAGCAAGTCAAGAACCCCCGACAACAGTTATTCAATACATAAATACAGGTAAATATATGTCAGGCTTATATTCAGGAGTAGTTATAATAATTAACTAGTTTAAAATGAAGATTTGGGATATTTGTGAGCTCATAAGAACAGTTTTGCTTTCGCGCCCTTTTTATCCATTTTTTTTTTGTATCTCTTCGAGTCCTTCACCCACCCTGCTTGCTTGCTTGCTTGCTATTTTCTAACTTATTCCATTCTTCCTTTCCCTCACAACCATAAATCGTTCTTTGCAATATCATCACGACTAAATTTAATTCCAGTTACGTCATCCTTCTAATCAACAACTGTTGCGATTGGATGCAGCGTTGCTACCATTTTTTATCAGATTTCTGGCGATTATGTATTTATGGATTGCTTTTTTTTTTTTTTTCTCCCCTCTCTTCCCCTTCTATCTCTCCCACAACCTTAGATCTTACTTAAAAAACACCAACAATAAAATATCGTTGCTTCAACAGTACAATATATTTTATTGTGATATCCAGGAGAAAAAAAAAAAAAAATCAGCAAATTATAGACCACTCACGTGCAGTTATATTAAAAATCTATTTTAATTTTCTTCCTTCCTCAGTTCGGATGATTGTTAGGAAAAAAAAAAGGCAGCCATAATAAATTACATGTTGTATATTATTATTATTAATCAATTAAGGATTTGAGGACCTCAAACGGTTATTTCAAAATTCTATCATTTGTTTTTCCAGTTACAATAAAAACATAAACGCACATATAAATAAGAATTCACTGAGCTGATTTTAGTATTTTTGGATACCGGGAATCCAGGACGGCTTGTTTTGGTTTCCCAACCATGATCAGCTGGATTCGCCCAGTACCTACAGCTCAGTGATCTCAAAAAGATACGAAACGTAATTAAACAGAAAGGGACCTCCAATTTAAAAACAACAATATATAAATTTAAAAAAAAAAAAAAAAAAAAAAAAAAAATCAAACAATCCCCGCTAGCAGACGTTTAGCTGATAAAGGATTATTTTTTTTGTTTTTAATTTATGTATTATTGTTGTTTTTAATATGGAGGACAGTTGTTTTGTTGAATTATGTTTCGTTTATTTTAATGCGAGGTTCAAGGTCAAGGATTTCTTTAAAAAGTTTTCTGTTCTATGATTAGTGGAAAACAAATTCAAAAATTTTTTTTTTTTTTTTTTTATGCGATTAAAAATAAAGGAATTTTTATTATAAAATGTAAATAAAACATTCAGGGCAAGCGTTATAAAAAAAAAACTTAAGTTTTCAATTTAGATATTCTTATTGCAGGAATTAACGTAAAGTAGTAAAACGAAATAGTTAAAAATAATAACTACAATTACTTGATTAACATCGTAAATATTTTACTTGGTATAGAAAATGCATTTAAAATTTCTTTGTGCCTATATACTGTACTGAATACAAAGATAAATTGGCAAAACTCAGAACGGCGGGGTCCCAAATTATGAAAACCTCCGAACGCGGTCCCAACGTTGTTATTAATGAAACATTTGTCTTGTTATTAATGAAACATTGTGTATTGCTTAAAAATCACTTTAAACGTGCCATGGCTGGTAGATCGCAAGCACCAAGAGTAATAACGCTTTAGTCATAAGTCGCACATATTCGGACAATACATATTTTTTTTTGTAAATATGTTGAGCGAAAACTGTATGATTTGATGTGTAATAACTCTGGCTATGTGTTATCCTTCACAGTCATACTGTTATCTGTCATTAAAAAGGTTTATATAATTTGGGACCGCCGTTCGGAGGTTTATATAATTTGGGACCGCCGTTCGGAGTTTTGCCGATAAATTTATATCAATAATTAGAAAGGCAAATGTCCACCAGGAGGCGCGAGTACCCGAAACGAAAAGCGCTTCCTGTTATAGATCGAAAGATAACTCATGGGAAGTTGTCTTGCAGTTACATCCTTAATAAAACCAACCATGGGTAGCACAAATAATTTCGTTCTGTTTACAGTCAAGATAAGTAAACCCAATGGGTTGCTAATTACTCACCCAACCGGAAAAAAAGAGGTGTTCTTTTGCAAAACAATTGTAAGCCATTTTAAGAGCACTGACAGTA
>JAFIDM010131304.1:0-33738 GCA_023159025.1 Thereuonema tuberculata
GTTATTTTCAATAGATAACATAAAAATAACAATATGGAATCATTAATCAGTCGAAGGTTTGACCTCTATCAGAACTTTTATAAAAATGATGCCCCATAAGCTTCCGAAGGCTGTGAACCCCTGGTATAGACTAATTGAGCTCGTGATCAAAGGGAAAGACATTCGTTGCCTGAGTAGTAAAATGAAAATGGACTGAAAAATTTTCAGACAGGGTTTAGTAAGATTAATTGTAAAGAGGAAAGACTAATTTAATCCTTCATTTGACAAATTGTTTATCAACTACCTAATATTTTTGTAAAAATAAAGAATGAAGGATATTTAGGGAGAATTTTAACAGATATTCTAAATACTAAGCCAGTCTTTTACTAATTCAGGAAATGAGTTAAAAACTGAAGTATTGTAAGTTTAATTTTATCCAAAAGTTTATCCTGTCTTCGAAAGTGAACAGTGTCATTTGAGTAAAAGAGAAAACATAAGAAGCTATTTTTTGACGAATAAACGATCCATTACTTCAAACGATAGCAACTTCCAGTAATTTTCGTAGGAAATTCTTACAAGAACTACATAAAAAATAACTGTTTGATAATTAAAACTTTGCGCAATTCAGTTTATTATTGATATCAGTGAATTAAGGGAGGTTAATTTGAAAGTGTCACAAGACTTGTTAGTGGCAGTCAATGAGTTATTTATTAACTTGAAGGAGTTTATGGAGTTAATGAGTTTGGTTAAAACAGAAACAAAACGAAATAATAAAAGAAAAGTAAAACGAATACAAAGAAATACAACACTGATAAATAGCACATTATCAACAGTGATTCCGTATTGTACCGGAAGCTAAAAATATGAAGCAATATTTCAATAAGTATTTTTTCTTTTTGCTTATTTTCGTTTTCTAATCTAACTTAATTTTATATTATTTTATTGAAGTGAATGGAGGAACTTCAGCATTTAAAGGTATCTTTGACGTTATCATCACATGGTTTAATTAGCCACTAAATTATTTAGATTATTTAAATCAGCCCTTTCCACCACTTCGTTGCCCGATAATTATAATGGAACATTCTCGAAATTATCGCTCGCCCTCCACGTTTTATAACCTTTTAAATGTCCTTGTCCTAAATTTTTTTGTGCAATTTTATTTTAAAGAATTTGCTTCAACACACGGTACAATTAATGCATGTAATGACATTAGTTATTTTATTAATTTCTACTGAAAAACCTCGGAAAATACCTCGTTCAAAATGGATTACTTCGTATTTCAGTAAATATTGCTTATTGTTATTTTGACGATTATCCTTAATATTATAATTTATTTAGCAGAAATACCCTATATTGGACAATAATTTTTGTTTCACGGCGAGATATTAACTACGAGCAGCTGGTTGCAGGTCACATGACACAGATTAAATGAAAGAAATATCAAAATGCGGACGAATGATTTTACTTAGAGGGACAATCAAAATAGGAACATTAGTGTTCGTGGGAAGTGAAAATTAGGTAGGATGAAGTTTAGTGAATTATTCTTACAAAATGAGACACTTGTTTCCGGTTTCAAAGCAATTAATATTTTCCAATTATTACAAAGAGAAACAGTAAGTATCTGCGTAAACAAAATTAGAATAAATACTGACGTTGGAATTTTTAATTTAGAAAGTGAAAGACCTGACTTTTAACTGCAATAATCAAATGCCTGAAAAAAGAAAATCTAAATAAAAAAGAAAGAGATGGTTTTTTTTATGTTGATATCTATTTTGATAAGAAATAAAACCCTTATATTAACATCAAAGTTTTGACATCAAAGATCTAATAAACTTCAACTAAGTTTTGAAAATTTTATTCTAAGATTGCCTAATCTCAGTAACAAAACCTCTAAGCTACATGAATAATTCACATGAAAAATCTACATCAACTTATTCCCAAAATTATTCGACAAAAGACTGTTGTCTTTGTATCACGTGTGTGGCCTAGAAAAATGAAATCCACTTGAAAAATTATAAAACTTAAGTAAACAAATAGATACATAAAAGTGGCAGATATTTATACTCATTACTGAGGGAACTTCTTCCTACATTTCAATAAGGAATAAATATTAAATAATATTAATCATCATCATCTTCTCAATATCATAAAATAAATGTCAAATTAAAAATACATTTATTTACAAAATAAAACATTAAATAAGTTTTCAAACAAGCAGGAATTACAATAAAATTTTAAAGTTCCTCCATTGTCTATAATAAGGCTACAGACGCACTTGCAAATATTTTTCATAGTTGTCATAAAAAAACCGCAACATTGGCCTCTTTTCTTCCTCTTTTATTGCTGCCTCAAGCAATGTAATAATTATTCCTATTGTGATGACCTCCTTCTCGCAGTGGAGAAATATAGATTTCGTTGCAATGGTAAAATACCTGAGGGTTCTTGAGGGACAAATGGGCTATTTTTTTTTTTATTATTTACACTATTTGTTGTATTACAAATATTAAGGCTGATTGGAAGTTACAAAAGAGTCACTAATTTGAAGTAGGCACTTTCAGCCAACAGTTCCTTATCTTCTTAAGTCACTTCGCTGATCCATAGCACTATTCTCATTGGCGTTTCCTATACTTGAAATATAACGGACAGACAAATGATTAATCGTTATCACAATCAATAATAGAGCAAAAAACATTTCCAAACTCAACTAGAGTTTGCACTGTTGAAATTAATTAATAGCAATTTATCACTAATAGTATTTTCAGATATAGTAGAGAATACACTTCCGGTAAGTACTTCCTTTTAATATTTATAATATCTCTAATAGTCAATATTCGTTTGACGATAATTTACTACCGGTGAGTAACACATTTAATTGTAACGGGAGCACCTTTAATTCAATAAATCTTATAATCTACCTTGATTATAAAATTCACTATATTCTTAAACAGCTGCACAATAATTCAATCTCTTAATTTCACGGTAAATTGAAATTTCAATTTTCGTTTGCATTATTAAAGTTAATGAGTGTTTTAATTCTTCTTACTTTACTTTTCAATTATTTATCGTTGAATCCTTTAACTATAATTCCTTTAAGTTTCTGTAATATTCGTTAATATTGTAAGGAATAATTGTACTCACTCATTAAATTCCTTTTGGCTGAGCGCTGGAAGATTTCGCCAAGTCCACTTCAATTTTCTTCTTGTTCCTCGGTGAAGTAACTTGGAATTTTCCGCTCTCTGATTCTATTGGTTGACGTGTTGTCAGAATTCTGGCTGACCTCTCTAGCTATGATTGGTCCTTTTCACTTGTATTGTCTAATTCTTCAAAATTCCCTTTTAAATATCTTCTATGGGTGAATTCTTTATAAGCTTCAGAATTGACTTCATATTCTCTCTTCGTGCGACCAAATCTTCGGAACTAGAACTCCGCATTCTTCTTTCGGCTTCCTCCATTCAGGCGAGCAACTCAAGTGACCTAAGGATGACGTCGGCTTCCACTTCAGACCATTCTATTCAAGGCATTTTTCTTTACTGACCGAGAGTGAGGCTCAGCTCTCATTTAAATGCCCTTTCTGCAATGACGTCACATTTTATTTTAATTAATAAATTTAAATTTTTGTTTGAAGCCTGGGTGAATTACGCATTTAACACATAAAATATTCCAATAATAATTATTTAATTTTAATTATCACTTCAGTTCTCTTAATGAACCTTTCCCTCTATTTTACGACTTCGATGGAAAACGCAAAGCAAGTGCGTTGCTAGGCTAAAAGAATATAAAACTAAAATTACAAAACGAAAATAAGAAATAAGACCTACTTATAGAAATATTGCGCCATATTTTTAGCTTCCGTTACAATACGAAATCACTGTTGATAATCTGCTATTTATCAGTGCTGTATTTCTTTGTATTAGTTTTACTTTTCTTTTATTATTTCGTTTTGTTTCTGTATTTTAACCAAACTTATTAACTCCGTGAACTCCATCAAGTTAATAAATAACTCATTAACTGCCACTGAATAAGTCTTGAGGCACTTTTTCAATTTAACCTCCTTTCATTCACTGATATCAATAAAAAACGAATTGCCCTAAGTTTTCATTATGAAACAGTTTTTGTTTATTTAGTTCTTGCAAGAATTTTCTACGAAAATTATCGGAGTTACTGTCGTTTGAAATAATGGATCGTTTATTCATAAGAAAATAACTTCTAACGTTTTTTCTTTTACTCAAATTACACTGTTCACTTTCGAAGACAGGATAAACTTTTGGATAAAATTAAACTTACGATACTTCAGTTTTTAATTCATCTTCTGAATTACTGGAAGAACGGTTTAATATTTTTAAAACTCGCGCAAAATATCCTGCATTCTTTATTTTTACAAAAATGGTAGTGAGTTAATAAACAATTTGTCAAGTGAAGGATTAAATTAGTCTATCTTTTTTAAAATTAATCTCACTAATCCCTCTCTCAAAATTCATTTTTCAGTCCATTTTCATTTTACTACTCAATCAACGATTGTCTTGCCCTTTGATCACGAGTTCAATTAGTCTGTACAAGGGTTCACAGCCTTGAGAAGCCTAAAGCAGAGCGCACACGGTGCAGCTTTTGCTGTGCAACTCATTGCAATTAAGTTGCACAAAAAAGGTTGCAAACGACAGTCAGGGCGCACACGATGGAACATTCTTTGCGCCGCCGTTCGGACCAGCGGGCAATCCCATAATTCATGGCGAACACGAATTCCGAGGTGAAAAATTTAAAAAAATCTAGGTTTTTCAAACGCTCTGATACATTCTACCGCATTAAATTACTGCATCTACATATAAACTGTATTTATGTGTGAAAGAAACTCGCAATACTCTGATATTTATTGAGTATTCGCCATTTGCCCATCTCAAGCGAAGAAAATCTTTTCGACGCCATGTTTCCCCCTTCGGACCGACGTCACGACTGACATATTCCAACGCTGCACTGTGATTGGGTAATTCCATGCAGCTTCCTTGCAGCTTTCCGAGTTGCACCGAGCAGATATCCTCGCCTTTGCAGCTTTTTCTCCATGCAACTCCGGTTGCAACTTTGGCCATGCAGCTCCAAAAACGCTCTAGGCCAAAAGTTGCACATGCAACTCGGCCCAAAGCTGCATCGTGTGCGGGCTGCTTTAGACTAATTAATGATTCATAAAGTTATTTTCAATAAATTTTTTTATTAAAATGTGTAATTTACATAAATGTTTTCCTTATTATTCATTTGAAAATGTTATTTAAAATCGCAATTAATAATAAATGTAATTTGCATAAAATTCCAAATTTTGAAATAATGCGGTAGTTGTCTTTCATACCAACATTCCAATACTAAAGTCTGAGACAGTTGTTTATTGCAAGTTATGACATTTTTCAATGTTATTATCTGTTTGGATGTAAAGGCTCAGTTTTAATTTTAAGTTTGACATTATCGGGCCACAACTAATATAACGGCAAGCCACGTGCACTACTGGTCACATTTCCTATTATAATTCTTCTTTTTATTGCTATTACAGTTTTATATCAATATAAGAATCGTATTTTGGAACCAAGAAAACCATGTTCATCTTGGCATAGAAATGGAACCACCATCGTTTCTGAAACTTTTTCAATTCTGAAGATAGTTTATGCTTTTTAATTTCGAAATTAAAATTATTCAATAAAAAAATATTATGAAAAGCAATTATTGTGAATTTAAAAGAAAACCATAAAGAATAGAAAAAATGTAAAGCAATAAAGGAAAAATTCTACTTAAAATTGAATTTCACTTTAATCAAGAGTAAGATTTCAATAAAAAGTGTTAATGAATTAAAACTTCATTAAAATTTTAAACTGTTATTTAATTGTTTCATTTATGATTGTAATTTTGATTAAAAAAATATTTAAAAAATTTATGAGTTGAATTTATTTCCCTTTTTTCTTACCTATGTTTATGGAATTTGGTCAACTAGAGACCATGGAACTAGCTTAATGTGACAACGTCAGAGCGAAGCTAGTGAAAGTCAAGAAGAGATTCACAACCAGTCCAGAGCAACCCTGAGATTTTTAGTCACAGGGAGAAACGGACGAAGAAGAAAGAAACAGCTATACCCAAACCGGGATTCGAACCCAGATTCCGACACAACAGCCACACGGCAGACCACCATCTAGACCGCTCGGATAAGCCGGAACTATTTCCCTTTTGATTTTTTAGGATTTCTTTTTTTATTTTAAATAATAAATAAATTTTAACTGAAATGATACTGAAGTAGTTCGTACTAAAAATTACATTATAATATATTTTTAATCAGATGTAATCTTTATATGTGAAATAGAAAAGCAAAATGATCCTTTTACGTGTAGATTTGTTGGCTTATAAAGGGTTGTTTCTCAAATGAATCTTTGACTATTTCAGGGCGGTGTCTTAGCTTCGGTATTACAATTCCTTTCTTCTTACGTGACTGGGATTTCTACAGAAACAGCAGATTTAACTGAATTTCTTGTCATCCCATCTACATCCCAGATGTAATTTTCTTCTTTAATTTTCATAATTAATGTAATTTTTCAATGTACAATTGTTACTCTGCGAATTCCTTCCTTCCTTTCACAGCGTCTCCATTTGCTTTCTATTGAAATAAGTCCTTTTTTATGATTTCAATTCCATAATTCATTTCTGAAAAATCCGCAATGAGTTTTCTTCCGTAGGGTTTTTGGTGTGTAACTAATTTAAATAGTAGCCTTGTTTGGATATTAATATTCTATTCTTTCCAGGTATCAAAACACGCTATATTTGCTTGAATTCGCCATTCTTTCAGTAATATACTCGTTGTTGAACCACCTATTAATTTGAAAACAGCAGCCTTTTATTTCATTTGTTTATGGGATTGAAATATAATGAAAATGGAAGATAACATATTACCTCAACTGGGATGATTCACGAGATTCACTAGTAACTTTTGAAACTTCAAAATATTACATTGTTACATTGTTGTCTTTGTCAGAGTGCCAAAGTTATTTTGAGAAATTACGATATATTGAAAATAAGTATTTCTTTAATTGGCATTAATTTTTTTCAGTACCGTAATTTCATCAATATGCTATATCAATATACTATGTACTACTTTTGAAGAAGTACATCTTACTACTGTTTTTGTATTATAAAGCTAACTTTGCCCTACCTGTAGTAGTAATCCAAAAATTCAGGAATTTTTATCAAATCTGAAGTGTGGTCTTCAATTTCTCAACTTTAATTTTATCAAAATTGAACAATTGCGAATTAAAACAAAAAAGAAAAGAAATGTTGCAATTTTACTATTTGATGAACTTTTAATTTTTTGGAAGCTCTAATTCGAAGCTGTAATATGCAGCTTATCTTTTTCGATGACTGAACTGAAACAATTTCCACTCATTTATGTGAAGAAAAAAGATAATTTATATAATTTTGCGGAAGTTATTACAAAAATTAAAAAATTGATGGCAAGTAATGTATTTATAATAAAATACAGAAATCGAAATTTAAAAATAACTGTAGAGAATTTTAAGTAAATATTATAAAAAAATAAATAAATAATTTTACGTAGGCTTGAAACAAAATTTAAGTATTATTATGCTAATTTGAAATTTGAATAATGCAACGTCATCACCAGAATTGTGATATAAGATAATGATGAATACAGTACTGAAAGTGTAACGAAAACATAAGATTGAATAAGGGCAACTGCTGATTCTAGAATTAAGAGAGCAATTTGACCAATAATAAGTATAGATACTAAGATTAAAGATAGACTAGGACCAGTGGATCCTAGTAGAGTAATTAATAAGTGTCCTGCAATTATGTTAGCAGCTAAACGAATGGCTAGTGTTCCAGGACGAATAATATTTCTTACTGTTTCAATGACAACTATAAATGATATGAGTGCTGCGGGAGTACCTTGAGGTACTAAATGGACAAATATATGATTAGTATTTATAATTCATCCATAAATTATAAATGATATTCAGATTGGAAGAGCTAGTGAAAGGGTTATAAGCATATGGCTTGTTCTGGTAAAAACATATGGTAATAAACCTAAGATATTATTTATTATAATTAAGAAGAATAGAGAAATAAAGATTAATAAAGCGCTAGTAGTAGATTTAGGTAATAGTAATTTAAAATCCTTACTTAGATAAGATAAGAATAATTTTCATAGAATATTAAATCGAGAAGGGATTATTCATAATTGTATAGGAATAACAGATAAACCTAAAATAGTTCTAATTCAGTTTATACTAAGATTTATAATTGATGAAGATGGGTCAAACAAAATAAAAAAATAAAATATAATTTCTAAAATAAATTAACTATCATTTTCACTTAATTTGTTCTTTAATAATATTCGGTAGATCTTCAGATTTATCAATTAGATAAAATCTATGAATAAGGTATAGGATTATAAGGAGGATAATAATAAAAGATGATGATATAAGGATTCAATTCATTGGAGCTATCTGAGGAATTAGAAGACACTGTGAAGTAATTTTAGTTTGACATGCTAATGTTATGGTTTAACTAGTCTTCTCATTAGAAACAGGTGATAATTGTTATAAAATGGTTTAAGAGACCATTGCTTTCTTTCAACCATCTAATGTATATTGATTTAATTCAGTTAATAAAAGATTTAATATTTACTGATTCAATAGCAATTGGTATAAAGGTATGGTTAGCTCCACAAATTTCTGAACATTGACCAAAGTAGATTCCTGGGAAATTAGATAAAAAGGAAGTCTGATTTAGACGTCCAGGGACTGCTTTTACCTTTACTCCTAAAGAAGGAACTGTTCATGAGTGAAGAACATCTGCTGCAGTAATTAAAACTCGAATTTGTGTATTTATGGGAATAACTGTTCGATTATTTACATCTAGAAGTCGGAATGAATTTGAAGATATTTCATTTAAGGGAATTATATAGGAATCAAATTCTACATTTTTGAAATCTGAATATTCATAGGATCAGTACCATTGATGACCAATAGTTTTTAAAGTTAGAGTGGGAAAATTAATTTCATCAAGAAGCTATAGTAAACAGAGTGATGGAAGAGTAATAAAAATTAAAGTGATAGCAGGAATAATTGTTCAAATTGTCTTAATTTCTTGACCTTCTATTAATTGACTATTAGAGAATTTATTTACTATTATTATGGCTAGCATGTAACCTACTAAAGTAGTAATTAAGGTTAAAACAATAATGGTATGATCGTGATAAAAGATCAATTGTTCTATTAAAGGGGAATTAGCGTCTTGGAAAGAGAGCATTGATCAAGTGGACATTAGTTATTTAATAGTAAGAATGAGTTGATTATAGGTGTGATTAGTCGGAGGAATATTGTTTTGTTACTCAATAGATGAGGGAAGGTGAAGAGAAAAATCTACTTGCCGTTGGGTAATTATGGCTTCTCATAGAATAAAAATTAAAAATAGAACAGCAATGAATGAAATTGTAGAACCAATTGATGATACTACATTTCAACTTATGTAGGCATCAGGATAGTCTGAATATCGTCGTGGTATAACCTCTAAGCCCTAAAAAGTGTTGAGGGAAGAAAGTTAACTCCTAAAAATATTATAAAGAATTGAATTTTTAACATAGTAGGATTTATAGAAATCCCTAGAAATAAAGGGAATCGATGAGTAATTCCTCCTAAAATTGCGAATACTGCTCCTATAGAAAGAACATAATGAAAGTGAGCTACAACATAGTAAGTATCATGTATTATAATATCAATTGATGAATTAGCTAGAACTACCCTGTTAAACCTCCTACTGTAAATAAAAATACAAAACCTAAAGCTCATAAAAGAAGAGCTTCATATGTAAACTTTGATCCATGAAGGGTAGCTAGTCAACTGAAAATTTTAATTCCTGTTGGAACTGCAATAATTATTGTAGCGGCTGTGAAGTAAGCTCGTGTGTCTACATCTATTCCTACTATAAATATGTGGTGGGCTCAAACAATAAAACCTAAAAGTCCAAGAGCTAATATAGCATAAATTATTCCTAAGGCTCCAAATGGTTCCTTTTTTCCAGATTGTTGACTAATAATATGAGAGATTATTCCAAACCCAGGTAAAATAAGAATATATACTTCTGGATGTCCAAAAAATCAAAACAAGAAGTATAGTAATGGCTCCTGCTAAGACTGGAAGTGAGAAGAGAAGAAGAATGGCGGTAATAAATACTGCTCAAACAAATAAAGGCATACGTTCAAATAATATATCTCTAGTTCGTATATTAATAATAGTAGTAATAAAATACTAACCAAAATTTTTGGATTATCCATATGAATAGAAGAAAACTAAAAGGAATATAAAGATGAATATTTTAACTTGGCAGAAATTGTGTTAAATTTAGGATTTAAAGATGTTTAACACAGTTATCAAGGCGGCAGAGAATGCGATAGATTTAAGCTCTATTTACAAGAATATTCTTTCTTGATATTAGTAAATTTTCAGAGATATAGGGATAAAAATGTATCAAAGAAAATATATGACAGTGAAAATTTGACCTACTATTTCATAAGGTTGCTCAACAGCTCGGGCTCCAATTCATGTAAGGATAAGAACGGTTGAAGTTAAGCTTCAAAATAAAATTTGAGTGAGAGGGTAGTGAACAATGCTTTTGAATTTATTTGTTTGTGAAAATGGAAGTATTATAAGAATTAAGATAGATATAAGTAAGGCAATAACTCCTCCTTATTTGTTAGGAATGGATCGTAGAATGGGATAAGCGAATAGGAAATATCATTCCGGTTGAATATGAATAGGGGTAACAAGGGGGTTGGCTGGGATAAAATTTTCTGGGTCAGCTAGGGAGTAGGGAAAAAGTGATGAAGTAATTATTAATGAAACGAATATAATTAAAATACCTAATAGGTCTTTTAAAGAACAAAAAGGCTGGAAAGGAATTTTATCAGAATTTCTGTTAATACCTAGGGGATTACTGGATCCTGTTTGGTGAAGAAATAGTAAGTGAATTATTACTAAATAATTCAAATAAGGTTAATTCAAACAGAAATTTAAGATTTGGATGATACGACAATAAGGGTTCCTACAAAAACTGAGAATCCAAAAATTATTTTTATGTTTGTGTTAATATATAGGCTGGTGTATGGGCACATTAAATTTTGAATTTAATGGGCGTAGTTTAACTCTATCACTTATAACACAGTTGCAATTTTCTGGGGAGACTAAACCAAAGCTTATAAATTTAATTTGTTTTTTAAATTTATTTTTTTTTCTTAAAAAATATATTATTATATTAATATAAATATAATTATAATTAAAAATAAAACTTAAAAGTAATAAAGTAGTTAAAATGAAATCTAATGAAGTTATATCATTTCAACTAAGTGTACATATAATTATTTAAAGTCAATACTTATTTTGATTTAGCATCATATAGATCAAATATTCTTTTTTCGTTATATTGATGCATAAGCATATTTAGATATATCAGATCTAAGGTTTCTGGAGTCACGACTATTAAAAATCGGATCTTTAATATTAATAGATATAAATTATTTATAATAACAAATTTATAATTATTAAAATGTGAATTATTTTAAATTATAAAGTGTAAGTATAATACTTGATTGAGACTGAAAAAAAAGTTAACAAGAGTAAAAAAGTTCATGATTTATTTTATCGAAATAATCCTTTAATCAGGCATCTTGTTTTTCATTGTAAAATTAATTAGTTTCATTGTGACTAAAGATTTCTGTTACATTGTTTTCATATATAAGTATTGTTTAGAAATGTCATTAAGTAGTGTTGAATATTGAAATATTAAAGTAATTTATGGTCAAATGTAATAAGCTTGATTGACTTGCCATCAGTCGCGGTTAGACGATGAAGCTAACTGAAATTTTTTAATTTTATAATTAAATTGTGTTATAAATTGTGTTATAGTAAGATTAAATCAAGGTGGAATTTTTATAGTATAATGTTAATGGAATTGAAGTTATGAATATATTATATAAACCAGGATTAGATACCTTGTTATTTTTATAGTAAAGTGTTATTTGAGTAGTAGTATGGTTCTTGAAACTTAAAGAATTTGGCGGTATATTAATCTATTTAGAGGAACCTGTCCTGTAATCGATAGTCCATTTAAATTTGACCTAGACTTGACATTCAGCTTGTATATCTCTGTCGTAAGATTATTTTATGAGAAATTTTTCAATAATAAATTTTTAGTTTTATCAAGTCAAGGTGCAGTAGATGTCTGGGGTTGAGATGGGTTACAATATGCGAATGTAAACGAATATGGATTTGTAAAGTCTGTTGAAGATGGATTTAATTGTAATATGGAATTATTTATTTTATGTGGAAAAGTAGTAATATATGCACACATCGCCCGTCACTCTCCTTATAATTGAGAAAGTCATAACAAAGTAGGTGTATTGGAAAATGTGCCTGGAAAGATGGAGTTAGAAATAATATTTTATTTACAATAAAAATGGTATCTCTGTAACTCAGGTCATCTTTATAATTAAATTAATAGTTTTTGGAGAAAGTAATTAATATTAAGTAGATTTTAACGAATATTTTATTTTTTTTAGTACTGTGAGGGTAAAATAATTAAAGTGAAGGAATATGATTATTGTACCTTGTGTATTAGGGGTTAACAATAAGTGATTATGAATTTATTTATCCCGAATTGTTTTGGGTTATAATAATAATATATTAACGTTTTAAAGTTGATAAGAATTTTATTATAGAAATGAAATGTTAGTTGAAAAACAGGATATCTGGTTACTTAAGAATATAATTTAATTATGAGTCCTGTGAGGATAAAATTTTTTGAAGGGATTAGCTTTAAAAATTTTAATATTATTTTAATTTTATTATTGATCAGATGCTTATAATCAGCAATTTCTTTAGAGTTATTTTCTTTTGTTTATCCATGTTTTTTCATTATTACCATTTTCTTTTGTTTACTCATGCTTTTTCATTATTGTTTTTAAATTATTGCATCTTCGATCGTTTTAAAAAGAGAGGAATTCTCTTTTTCATGTTAAATTTTAATTTTAATTTTATTTTATAAAAACCTTGAAAAAGTTTTATGAAAATAAAACGAAATATTGGTAAATGTCCACGTTGTCAAGTTGTCAGGAGTTTATTTATGTGTTTATCTATTTTCTTTAGAGTTAGTTATATAACATAAAAGTTGTATTAGGAATTTTTATTAATTTATTTTATATTAAGTAGAAACTGTAATTGTAAAGTTTTATATCATGTTGATATAAGTAGATGAGAATTAAAGTAATAAGAAAAGTAAAAATAAAATTTAATAATTCGGCAATAAGTTATTCACCTGTTTATCAAAAACATGGTTTCTTGAAGATAATAAGAAATCTGACCTGCCCAATGAATATTAAATGGCCGCGGTATTTTGACCGTGCGAAGGGAGCATAATCATTAGTCTTTTAATTGTAGACTGGAATGAATGGTTGGAAGTAATAACAACTTTTTTATTTTTAAATATTGAATTTCACTTTTTGGTGAAGAGGCTAAAATGCAACCAAAAGACAATAAGACCCTATCAAGTTTTATTATAAATTATTGTTGATGAGAGGTAATTTTAAAATGAGTGTTAATTTTGCTGGGGTGGTGAATTGAAAACTAATTAAGATCCAGAATTTTTGATTAATTGATTAAATTACTATAGGGATACTTATTTGAGAGTTCATATCTACAATAAGGGTTTACATGTGTCCAATATTAGGTCTTTTGAACATCTACGTATTATAACAGTGAGCGATGGATCTTTTAAAATGCCGTTTTATGAAAAACTCAGGAAATCCATTTTGTTTCAGGAGATCGTGAACCATATCAAGCTCGTTGTTGAAAGCTTCATTGGTAGATGAAAGAGAGAATGCTCTTTTTACGAACATTGTGATAAGATTAAGTTTGTATGATAATGGAGAATATGATGCATAGTTCATGGTTATTCCGGAGAAATAGATTTTCTATACATAGATGTATTAAAACCTTTATCAGCAGTAGTAATTAAAAGATCTTAAAAATGCAATGTAAAATCTTTCTCGTGTTCAATATCAATTTTTATGTTATCGTGATATCAGAAAAAATATCACAAATTCCTTCTTTGATATCTTTGTTTCCAAAGGCTGTAATGTTTTTGTAGAGGAAGTCCGAAAAAGCTTAATTGCAGAGCCATTAAAGTTAATAATAGGCCTTTTAGCAATTAAACCCTCACTATTTGATGCCTTGTGCAACTTCGTGAGTGCTTTCAGTTCAGGAATCTTTAATTTACTGTCTTTCAACTTCTCTGCGAACTGTTTAGAAATATCATAATCACCACACAATTTTTGGAAAATACGTCGCTGTAGATTAAGAACGTTCCTCTTATCATTAGTGAAAAAGTTTTATTTCTGCAGTATTGGTAAGGAAACTATCAACCATTTTAATATATAATTTCCGCTGTAGTAACACTGGGTTATTGCCTTTATCTGAACCAACAAGTATAATATCGCTCATTTGTCTGAGTTTTCTCAGCTTCAATTGTTCAAGTGGGTTACGAAAAATTGTTGCAGATATATAAGCACACGATGTCGTTGCGTTCCCTATTTTGCATCGAAGAACGTCTGCATCATTCTGATTGGGTAAATTAGCCACAGCCACTTCCAAAGGGGCTATAATGTTCTATCAACGACGTTTGGAGGGAATATTAAATTTCAAACTTTTACCCAATGCTTGTAGCGCAGTAGGGCAAATGGAAACTCCTCTTAAATTCACTACTCTACTGTAATATAATTGGCTGGCGGGTCACCATTTAATGCTCAGAGCAACCAATTGCTTGATATTACCAGTGGTGATAGCACTGTATCTTTTTTGATACGCCTTAGCTGCAGTACAAACAGGTACCTTTCCAACGGAAGGTTATCTTTTAGTAACGGGGACTCCATTCTAATTACATGGGTAATCTTCTTAGACTTATTTGGAAAAGAAGTAATATTAAAATTAAATATTTTGTTTCGCACTTTATGTAACAAATTGCCCAATCGCGGAATGAAAGCACGTATCTTAAGCTGACCAAACGTTGGGTTGAGCTCCATCTTACGGCATAACAGGTTGAAATTAATCCTCACCTTTATAGCAGCAAGTTTTCTATTATTGTAGACAAATGCGTTGACGGCTGTATGTTGGGAAGAAGAAAGTTTTTGTAATAACATTATGAACAGAAATGCAGCGGTAATCAAAAGAGCAAAGAGTCTTTTATGTGCACTGAACATATTATAAGTCCACAAATTAGAGCCGGTAAACCTGGTTAAGATTTGATAAATTAATTTAATCAAAAAAATTATTAATGTACAACTATAACTTCCTTTACTGAATGCAATCATTTTCAAGTGGATTATTACAAGCCTAATTACGCTTATGTATAAGGAATGCCTTGTGTAGGCCCTGTAGGAATATTACAATGATATGACGCCTTGCTACAGCAGCACCTGCACCGGGGGAATCAGGAACTGGAAATGTAAATACAGTGGTACCTCGACATACGAATTTAATTCGTTCCGTGACGATATTCGTATATAAAAAAAATCGTATATCAAATCAAGTTTTCCCTTAGAAATTAATGGAAATAGAATTAATTTGTTCCAGTGATAGGAATTTACCCCCGTAAAAAAATAATTAACATGCTTTAAATACCAACCAAATATAGATTTAATATAAGATTAATACAATGTTTATTGTATGCATGATATAAATGTACTACAATTTTTTATTAAATGTACTATTTTTTTACACTAAGACTAATCACTATCACTGCCCCTCTGACGTCTGGACCTTTTGGCCTCAGTTGCAGTTGGTGTATCGCCACTAAGACGTGATCTTTTCCAAAGGAAATGATGAAGAGAGATCTGTTTCTGTCTCTTTTTTAGAATGTTTCTAAAATGCGCAAGGCACGTGTTATTGAACAATGCACTGGCTCTCCCTGTAGACAATTTCTCCGGGTGCCTCTTTTCAACAAAATCGGATACTTCTTGCCACTTAGCAAGGATATCACGAATTTCACGTGAAGATAGCACCTCCTCTTTCTCGACCCGCTCCTCACTGCTGAGTTCCTGCATCACCTCTGAGTGCGTCATCCCTTGTAACTTCTTCAGCTCCTCTGTCGTGAGTTCTTCTGCATGCTTCTGCACCAGATCCACAACATTTAGCTGTACTAGCTATTCGTATCTCAAAAATATCTTCGTATTTCGAGGCGTAAATTATACGAAAATTTTCTTGGTATATCAAAAAATTCGTATGTTGGGGCATTCGTATCTCAAGGTATTACTGTATATGGTTTCGGTAATCCATCAGGTCTGATCAACGGCCAATTGTAAACAAATGTACAATTGTTTGGGAATTCTAAGTCCAAGAGAATGTTGTATCTAATAAAAAACTGAACGCACAAATGAACACTTCTAAATATTTTTTTTTAAACTATATGATGAAATTAAAAGAAGATGTTCGAAATTGGATTAAAATAAAAAGTAAAATTAAAAATTAAAATTTAGAAATTCAAACTTAAAGATAAAATTTAAATAAAAATAAAAATGAAAAACTAAAAAAAAAAACTTTTAAAACTAATGGGGGGGGGGAGGAAACAGGGACAAACACAAGGAAGGACAACATTTTTGAATTCAAAATACAATTTTATAAATAGTTACGAGTTCGTTCCCATCCTCAGAACCCAGCAAACATTTGATAATTACGAATTATTTTCCCTAGACGTTAATTCATTATTTACGTCTATTTCACATGATTTGGTGTTTAAGCTATTCAACATATTTTGTATAAGAATCATGTAAATTGCACGAATATTTTTGAATTTCAAGGTTACAATAAGATCAGGTGCATTTACCCATTTATTTTAGGTATGTGGATGACATTATAGCCTATGCGGACAAAGATATCACACAAGGAATTTGGGTTATTTTTTTTGATATTCATGATAACATAAAAATAGATATTTCCAACGAGAAGGATTCAACGTTGCCTTTTTTAGATCTTTTAATTTCGACTGCTGATGAACGTTTTAATACATCTGTATATAGAAAACCTACTTTCTCCGGAATAACCATGAACTATGCATCATATTCTCCATTATCAAACGAAATTAATCTTATCACAATGTTCATAAAAAGAGCATTCTTTCAAAGGAAATTTAATATTACAAAATTAAGTAACTGAAAAAATATGACTACGGAGACTTACTTCAATATTTCAACTTTTTCATCAAACGTTTTCATCAGGAATACATCATATAAATAAGAAAAGAATGATTAAATCACTCTTCTTTTACATAAAAACAGAAACAGAATAAAAATCATTAATTGAATAACACTTTACACGTTCTAACGATTGTTGGTGACGTACATTATAACCATACATCGTAACTTAACTAAGAAGTCTTGTATCGAATGTTGATAACATGCATCGGCTGTTCCTAACAAAATTTTATATAATAAAAAACTTTGTTAACAAAAATGCTACATATTCATGGTTAAGACACATTGTTGTAGTTCAATTTGCTAGTAATCCACTGACTCTTACTATATAATACATATTAGAGTGTAAATCATAATGACTTATAAATTTAAAAATTTCAACATATACTGACTCTTAGTTTATAAAACATATTGAGGAATCAATATAATCAACATTACTTAAGAATTTAAAAATTTAAAACATATACCGGTACTGGATTTTTTTTATAATTTTAATTTCTGTTTTACGTAAGTGTTATTATTCATTTTTTTTTCAAAAACACTAAAAGAAATATCATTTATTTTTAGAGATTTGTTTTTATTTACATACTGAGACATGTTTATAAAACCTGATTCTTAAATAAATCTTTCAGCTTCATCGTTAGTCTCGAATATAATGTTAACGATTGGGTCCTCAGGATTGTGTTGCCAAATTGAAGCGTGATCTGCTCAATCTGACCCGCCTTTATTATTACTATTGAGGGCCCTAACATGTTTATTAATACGTTCTTTTAGGGATCTGCCAGTGCTACCAATATATATTTCATGGCAGTCCCTATACTGTAAAGAAATAAATAATACCCATTTTGAAAAGTATATTGGTTTTGTCTACTTTATATTTTATAAATAGGTTATTCCGTTCATAGTATACAATTTTTACGTTATTCTCACAGCAAACTTTCTTTAGATTTGTATCAACTTTGAAACCTAATAGTAAGCTTATATATTTATAATCATTTTGTCCTATTTCTTTAGATATTTTTCAATTCATTCTTTTTCTTTTTAGTAAAGAACCTATTAATGTTTGTTTTAATGAATTGACAGGATATTCATTAGCTTCTAATTTCTTACTTAGTTTGTTAATCTTATCATTCTATAATTTAGTGTGTTGTATATATTTAGTTATTCTTATAGATTATTTAAAATTATAGCTTTTTTGCGTGGGTATGTTGTGGTTTGAGTTTAAATTGAATATGATCACTTTGATATTTTTTCTGATAGTCTTCATATATGATCGTATTCTTATTATTGACAATTAGTATTTCTAGGAAGTAAATCATAGGAAATTGCCTTTCTATCATCATCTCTTAATTTCATCATGTAGTTTAAAAAAAAAATTGTTCTTTTATAAATTTTCGTGTGGACTAGAATTCCCAAACAACTGTACTTTGTTTATAATTGGTCGCTTGATCAGACCCGATGGATTACCGAAACCACATGTGCTGATAATTACTTTTCCAGTTCTTTATTCCCCCGATGAAGAAGCTGCTGTATCAAAACGTCACATCATTCTAATATTCCTACGTGGCCTACACAAGGCACTTCTTATATATAAGCATAATTAACCTTGTAATGATCCACTTGAAAATGATTGTACTCAGCAATGGAATCTATAGTTGTGTATTAATAATTAATTTAATTTAATTTAATTTTTTAATTAAAATAATGCATCAAATTTTAACCATGTGTACCGGCTCTAATTTGTGGACTTAAAATGTTCAGTGCAGGTAAAAGAATTCCAATAAAGTGTTGCTTATAAAAGTTTGTTTATATTTAATTTTCAACTTGTGTAATAATTAAGTTTTAATTAATATATATAATAAAAACACACAATCATTAATAATTAACTATTTTTAATTAAATTATTTAAGAATTTCTAATTAATATTTACAATAAATATTTTAAATAGTATTTACAATTAAATATGTCAATTGATATTTACAATTGTAAATCATCTTGCTGATGATGGGGAACTACACTCATGGACAAAAAAATTAGCGCACCAAGAAATAATTGCGGGATCGTAACGAAACTTGCAATGAAGGTATATTGTCGGGGAGATATGCAAATGATTAGAAATGCAGCGTGATTGCGCATTACGTATAGCCGGTAGAGGGCGTTGAACATCGTACTCTGTGGAGTATAAAACAGGTAACCAAAGCTTGTTTGAGTGTGCTGAATCATTTACAAAGGAAGAGCTGAGGTAGACATGTCATTACGCCGTGTTCGAAGACAGTATATGCAGTTGTCGAAGTTTGAGAGAGGGAGAATTGTCGGGATGATGGAAGCTGGGTGGTCAGCTAGGCGAGTAGCTCGTCAATTAGGCCGCTCTGAATGTGTTGTGAGGAGGTGTTGGGACCAGTGGACCCGAGAGATGTCATGTACACGAAGACCAGGCTCAGGACGCCCTCGACAGACCAGTCGTCGAGAAGATGGCCACATAGTCAGAAATGCACGCGTACAGCCAACTGCTTCATCGGCCGCCATCCAGGCACAGGTAGCACCTTCACTAGGGGCCGCTGTGTCTTCTCGAACCATACGAAGGCGCCTGGCTGAAGGACAGTTGGTACCGCGGTGCCCATTACGTGTGCCGCCCTTGACGCCCACCCATCGATGCCTCCGTTTGGAGTTTTGCTGCGCACGAGGAAACTGGACTGCAGCGGAATGGAACCAGGTCGTCTTTAGCGACGAATCCAGATTCAATCTCGGCAGTGATGACAATCGTGTTCGTATGTGGAGAGCCCGTGGTGAACGCTTCAATCCTGCCTTTGCTGTACAGCGACACACCGCTCCCACAGCTGGTGTTATGGTATAGGGTGCCATTGCCTACAATACACGGTCACCCCTAGTATTGTTCCGTGGCACCATGACAACCCAGCGGTATGTTCATGAAATCCTGTAACCACATGTGTTGCCAATCATGCAACGGCTCCCAGGAGCCATTTTTCAACAAGACAATGCTCGGCCTCATATGGCAAGGGTGTCACAAGACTGTCTCCGCACTATTACTCCCCTTCCTTGGCCTGCCCGATCCCCAGATTTGTCTCCAATCGAGCATATCTGGGATCATTTGGGACGACGAGTTGGGCATCCCACGAGTTTGATTGAACTAGAGGCAAGGTTACAGCAAATATGGAACAAAATGTCTCAAGACATCATACAGAACTTGTATGACTCAATGCCCGATCGTATCGCATCGTGCATTCGCGCTAGAGGGGGTCCAACGGAGTATTAACTCCTCCGTTCTTTTGAATTTTTCTCTGAAATAAATTATCCTTTTTCTTTGATTTTCTTATCATTTACTTATATCAAAGTAGTCATTACGTATGTAAATTTTCGTTTCATTTTGACGACTCCTTGTTGGTGCGCTAATTTTTTTGTCCATGAGTGTATATCTTTCCCTGAAACTGTCCAATGGAAGTACTGTTTGATTTTTAATTTTTTAATTATTTTTATTAAATTATTTATTAACTTAAAAATTTTTTGAAAAAATATTTTTTTTTACCACAACTATCCTAATTGTAAATATAAAATTGTTTTAGTAATTATAGATATAACAATTGAAAATATTTATTCTAAATTAAAAATTGAAATTAATAATTGTAAATATGAAACATTAATTCGAAATATCAATTGAAATATTTAATTGTAAATATCAATTGAAATATTTAATTGTAAATATCAACTGAAATAAATTGTAAATACTATTTAAAATATTTATTGTAAATATTAATTAGAAATTCTTAAATAATTTAATTAAAAATAGTTAATTATAAATAATTGTGTGTTGTTTTTATTGTATATATTAATTAAAAGTTTGTTTAGGAAATTGTGCATATTATAGGGCCGGTTTTGCTTTTAACACTGTCACAATCACAATCAGAGTTGAAATTCACTGATGTCCGAACATCACAATATCGCTCATTACTAGATTTAAACAAAATATTTGATATTCATTTGATGATTTTTTTACTTTATCGACCATTTTGAACTCACTGGTGAATGTGTTGAATGATTCAAAACTGATCAATTAAAAAATTTATGTTTTAACAAAGAGAGCAAGTTGCTGTCGTACAGATTTTCGCTGAAACGACTTCAGAGAACCATTAAGAACACAAGTGGTCTCTGGAATTGTTTGTTCGTCTTACACAATTTGAAGGCAATTAATTTTTTCTGTGATTTCCTCAGTTATGTATTGATAGTCAATTGCAATTTCTTTGTTATAAAAGTAATTCGAAATTAGTATTTTCTTTTAATATGCGACTTAATAGTACTATTATAAAACTCACATTTCAGCGTAAATGAAATGAGAAACAAAAACAAAACAGAAAACGAAATTCCAGTAAGAAATAAATTCACTTACAATTCCTATGGTTTTAGACAGCATTTCTCAACTTATTATTAACAATGTTTAAGTGTAAATTTAAAAATTATTTTAAGAAGTTATCCACACTTTCTTTTTATCAAAATAGCTATTTCTTTCGTTTCGTTTTAAAAATGTATTGAAATCTTGGCATTAGAAGTTGCAAACACTTGATTATGGAAATACAAATATTCAAGTAATATTGCTTCTGAATTAATGGAAACAAAATATCAAGACAAGCATCAAACTGTAACAAGTGGAGAAGTGCATCTAATCATATGGGTTAGGCCTTCTCCTTCTCTTCTGTTTTTAACTGGGGACATTTGTATTGTTTGTTTGAGTTTTTTTTTTTTTTTAATTACGAAGGAATTTCCTTGTCCTTGGAGTTTATAAGGATTATAGGGAGGAATTATTTGATGTAATTTTTTTTCTCTCCAAATTCCGCACGGCCCATTTAGGGGCTCAATGGGGAGGGTGGGACCCGAACTGTACCCAGCTCCTCGGATTGGGCCTTTAGCGGTCCTTGGAGCTGTTCGGGGTGGATCCCAGCCGACCGTTCATACTCCTCCTTGTGAGTTGTGCGGAGTGTGATATTCTGTTTTAAAATTTTCCTTCCTGTTTGTTTGTTTATTTGTTTTTGTTTTTCTCTTTTTTTCTTTGTTTGTGGTTTGTTGTTTGCCATGGAGACCAAACATCTTCTTTGCAGATATTGGTCTCCTTGTCCTTTCATATCAGTCTTAAATTAGGTTTCTGTATCATTTGAGTATTAAGTCCAGGTTTTTAAAGTTTAAACAACACAACAAATGTTGCTTAATTATATGAAATATTGTTAGTGTTTGAATGCAAATGAAATGCTTTAAATGATAAAGAATCAATAATATCACGGAAATACAACTTCTAAATGTTTATCGATTTTGCGTAAAAAAAATTCAAATTTCTATCAGCGGTAGTTAGGAAAATATGGAGCGATAAGGACCTCCTATTCTTGCTCCATCCGAACCCAGTTGTGAATATTAAACCTATTAATAATCCACTAAATCGCGAGTGTTTTGCAATCATTAAAATTAACTGGATTTCTTAAGAAAGAAATACGGATTTAAATAAATAGAAATCTGAACTCATCGAAATCGCATTGGCGTCTCAAAGCGCAACAATATATTAATAATTCAATGCGAGGATTGAATTTTCTAAACATTAACAAAAAAAAACATTGAGACCGGCGGACTACTAGCACATGAATTTATTAGTGAGTTTTTTATTGTTGTTTTTTGCTTTTGAGGCGGCACTGTGATGCCGATGATTGTTCACAATAGCCTCAGTACAGAGACCTCGCTGTTTACTGGTGACTGCTCTTAGCTGATGATGGCCAAAGAGCATGAAACCGCTGTTCTAGGATGGCACTAAGTAAACAGGTGATCTCATCCATTGTTGTTGACAAATCTGAACTGTTTCAAATCAAAAGATTTTATAAATTACAAGTAAGAGTATAATTTTCTTTTTAATAGTTTCAGGATTTTTTTAAAACAAAGAAATAAATAAATAACTTAAAAAGGATTTCAAAGAAAGTAGATCTACCGTCTTTTCGAGGAACTTCCTGTTTGAAAGATTTATACTTTCAAAGCATTTTGATATAATGAGGAAAGTGATCTCCGAATTCTTTGAGCAATTTTCTTTTTCATAAACAAAATGCAGTGAAATGAACAGCATAAATAATGACCCTTCGTCACTGGCTTCTGAGAAAGGCCGAGGCCACGCTGAAGTGATTTGAAATTCAAGATATAAATTCTTCGCCATTCCTGTTTTCTTTTTAAAATTCATGAAATTGTTTGTTACTGTGTTTCAGGTATATTTTTTGCGAATAAGTTTTTTTGCATTAATTTTATTTCAATCTTATTTATATATAATTATATATATAGAACGGGCAAAACTCAAAGCATGTCCTTCGAATTTTGCAAAGCAAAGATTTCAATCAATCATTTGCAATTTAGATAAATTTAGAAAGTATAGAATATAAGAATAAAATTAATATTTTAATTTCTTCATTAATGTTGTGATCGAGTTTACAACAATGATCTTCTACATCTGACCTTTTCCCTAGTTTGTTTTTAATGCAATAAATGTGTTCTAAGACATGTTCTCTGACCGTCCTTTTACTTTCCCCAATATAGAATGTACTGAAATTCAAACATTCTAATTTGTAAATTAGACCCATATTTCGACTGTTTTCACTCTCATTCAATTTATGACGTAGAATTTTTTTTAATTTATTGTTATATGTTACATTAACATTGTTACATATGTTACATTAACATTATTACATATGTTACATTGACATAATATTTTCCACAAATCCTTTTCAAATCTCAACTTCTTTTATTGAAATAAGGTATTAGTATTCTTTCTTTATTGTTGTATGGTTCATTTCTTTAATTTTGAGATTCTCATATTCTCTTAATGCCTTTTTTACGAACCTTTCATCATATCCATTTTTTTCAAGACAATTTTTTAGAACTTGAAGTTCTATCCAATTTATTTATATAGTTCTCCACTAATTCTTTTTTATATGATAGCTATGACGTAAACTAAAATTTGTTGTGTGGTCACTCTGTGACTCTTTTTTTATAATGTTTTAAGAATAAATTATTATCATTCTTTTTAACTAAACAAATATCTAGAAAACTTAATTTCCCATTATTCTCTTTTTCCATTTTGAATTTCATGTCAGAATTTTTTTCATAAATGATCTTAAAAAAATTTTGGAATTGCTGATTAAATAAAATAAATTGCTGTATTTATTGCATTAAAAACAAACAGGGGAAAAGGTCAGATGTAGCGGATCATTGCTGTAAACTTGATCACAACATTAGTGAAACAATTAAAATATTATTTTTGGAAAAGGGGAAAGTCGCTGGGAGCGAGATCCGGGCTGTAGGAACGGTGGTCGATAATGAACCAGCGAAACTGCTTCAACAGCGTGGTGGTCTTCTAAGTTGTATGAGGTTCCCCGTTGTCGTAAAGGAAGATGACGCCCTCGGTGAGAAGTCCTGGCAGTTTCCTCCTGATTGCCTCGCGGAAAAGTATCAAGGTTTCGCAATATCAGTCAGCGGTCACTGTGGCCCTCTTTCCAAAAACTCCATGAGTATGATATCCGCGCTGTCCCAAAACACAGGGGCCATCAATTTTCTGGCAGATGGCGTCACCATAAACGTGTTTCGTCACCTGTGACAATGTGGTGAAGAAAACTGCTCCTTCCGTAGAGAACGTTGAAAAAGTTGCAGACATGCCCCCTTGCTCTTCTCCTTGTGTTGGTTGGATAGATTTCGTGGTTGGTTGGACCCATCGGGAACAAACTTTCCGGTACTGAAGAATATCGTGAACAATATGACAAACACTTCCGAACGACATTCCTAATTCTATCGTCATATGCCGTAACGTATCAGTCTGTATAACGTTTCCAATAAAATGAACAAGATTAGCTTTAGCAACGCAATGGTTAATACACGTTTTTGAGATAGATATATTTGTCTTAATATCTCTTGTGAGTATGCTAATACAAATTTCAAAGCGATAAGTATGATAAATCTAAGTACTGTTCGTTTTGAAAAGCGAGAACCACGACTTACAGACGATTCTACTCCGCAAAGGGGTGATACGCTGAGATGGGCCCTTTCCTAAGACCTGCTTTTCTTTTAGTACCGTTATTTTTGCAACAGTACGGGATGCCCTAAAATATACAGTACTGAAACTCGCGCATCACGAACACGTGGTTACGTTTGTCGACGGGATATAGCTTCAGCTGCACGTGTTCCAGTAGTGAAAAGGAAGTTGTGTTGTGCAGTTGTTGTTGGAAATGGGTCTCTCGACGGAGGAAAAAGTTTTCGTAGTTGAGCATAATTTCTGCTCATACGGAAGCGGTCGTGAAGGCGGACCGAGTTTGAAAAAGGTGTCAGAACTATTCCAAGAGAAGTTTAATAAGATGGCACCAAGTAACACAGTTATGCTGCCTATTGTTATGAAATTTCGCCGTTCTGGTAATGTACTGTGAACATTACAGGGGTTTAGTGATCGAGCCATTTCTTCAGGATTTGAGAAGGTTCTGTCGTGCAACATTCAGATGAATATATAGTGGTATCAACAGGACGGGGCGACCTTCCATGCCAACTTGTGGGAAATGTTAAAGGAGAGTGTATTCAACTGTAAAGATCCACCAAGAACTGTTCTTGCAGTACGTGAGCAAATCATCTCTTTTTGCATGAATCTGTAGCAACCTTTCTTTCAGGATATGTTTACGAATCTGCGTGTGGGATATGAACACTGTCTACAGCGAGACGGTGCACGCTTTGAACACTTACATTACGCATATGGTGGTAAATCATCACGCTAATCGTGTGTAAGTATGTATGTACTGAGTATGTTAATTTCTTTTGAAAAGAAATAAACTCACAGATGACAATAATATAATTTTATTCATTTTTTCATTTCAGTACTGTATATTTTAGCGCATACTGTATTTAATCTATCCATAATTTTTTCCCGAAAAGCGCAAATAGAAAGCAGCTACTAGTAAACTAACACTGATAAAAACTAAATATCCTCGCTTTATTCCTCCTCCCCCCCTATTTTCATGAAATTGAAGGAGACCTGACGCATGCGCAAAAGCGTTGAAGGCTCTCGTAAACAAAAAAACAGTATTTCTGAACAAGAGGATATATTGTATTATCTAAAATGTGAATGTTTATATCTCCCACTATAAACTCCCATAATTTTTTGTATAAGTTAAGGTATAAGATATTCTAAAATATTTTGCAATTCTGTTAAGAAATCTTTTTTATAAGTTTAAGGTGGCCTGTAGATGTCTAATAAAGTTATTTGAGAATCATATCAATTATTACTTACTGTCTATGTTAAATTTTCATGGGTAATTATATCAATAAATATTTCTTTTATAGCATACGTTTTTTCATAGTAAACCAATAAACCAACATTTTTTTGCTTTCTCTTACTTTTATAAAATAAAATATAGTAAAATATAATATAAAATTTATAATCATAATAAAACATTTACGTTGATAATAGTGCTGGTTCTCCTGAATTTACATTAATTTCAACAAGTATTGTAATATCAATATTCTTAATGATATGTTTTCTCTCCAGTTTTTGATAATCAAAATTTTTCCTTAAACTTCTAATATTTAAAAATATACAATTTAAACTTTTAATATTTGATATTTTTTACTAGAAAGTCACACGAATTAACCAAATTTTACGTTAAAAGCAGCTGTCAGGGAATTTAAAAAAAATCATCAATTGGATTTTCTTCATTAGTGTATCAAATTGAAGAGGTCAGCGAGAAATTGTGTGTGCTTAAAACTTTGCTTCCAACGTGATCATGAAATGGAGATTTGATGGATCAGAACAGAATAGATACAAACAGAAGTCTTCTAATGAACAATGCAGTAATATAAAGCCTTTTTAGTATTTCTATGATTCCATCATAAATTTTGCGTGGCGCAGATGAATAAAAATTCGCCATTTGGAAAACCCTGTCCTATCTTCTAGAAGATTCTGTCGCTCTATCAAATTTCTGTTCGCCAAAGAATCGGCCGATTTAGTTACCACAAAAGTTAATAAGATAAAACAACGCACTAACGCCCATTCCTGGACGATTTGGAAATTTCCACAACGCAGACTTTGATATTTTTCATCGTGAACGGCAAAGTTTGTAATTTTCTTCTGCCCAGACAGGTTATCTGTGGGTGGTAAAACCCAAGGAAATGAATCATTTAAACGTCATCTCAACAAAACAAGTGAAAACAGAATTCCTTTCCATTTGGAATATCACCCCTTCACTCATGGATCAGACTGTTCGAATACATTCTCCACATTTCGTACCGACTAGAAAGTGAAACATCACAAGCAAAGGGTTCTGATAATAAAGAAAAGGTTTCTCGGAAGAAGAAAGAAGCTCAACAGTTTCAGACGTGAATTAGGCCTTTTAAATGATATGGCAAAGCAGCAAGGTCGAAATATAAATGACGGTATCTGCCAGCAAATGTTTTAGAAACTCCGAGAAGGCTTCAGAGATAATTGGACTTGATGAAACTTTTAGGAGTTATTCTCGAATGTATAAATTGTTATCAGAAAATTAAATTAGATAAATTTGAAAAATTTTAATAAAACTTCCCAGAACCTATACTTTCAACACTACAATTGGTATCCTTGGCCTGCATAACATTTTATTTCACGGGAGAGACTTTACTATAATGTACTCTGTCTAAATGGCAATATTCGGAAGAAGACCAGGAAGACATGACAAAACAAACACAATAAGAATTATGAAGAACTGTTCACAAAGCAGACTCGCAGAATAGACACAAACACAGACTTGCTGAACTCATTATATCAAGCCCCTGAATAGCATGTTCACGAACGTCTCCAAAAACAAAACGAAGAAAAATAGTTAAAGAAATGAATAATTTGTTAGAAATCGATGCATCAGTATCAGAAGCAGATGATTCCGAGAAATCATGCGATGAGAGCAGTGTCGTCAGTGATTCGTAATAATTTTCATGAACAATATTTTGTTTCGATTCTGTTTCCTAACATGTGGATTCATTAGTTTTTATTTTAAGATTCTTGATTTTTTTGATTACTGTGAACAATGCTATTAAGTAATACATTACATTAACAATGTAAAGTAATGTGGTGAGTGTGGATGGCAGGGAAGCCGTGTAGAGCGATCGTTCCTCTATTGTGCTATCCCACGGAAGAACAGACGGAGAGAAAGACTGAGAAAGTATGATGGGAGAAGTACAGGGGAAACGAAAGAACCCCGAGAAAACCTGCCCAGTGTGGATTGTCCACCAGTAATAAACCAACATGAGAACCGAACCTCGGTACTCAGAGGTGAGAGGCTAATGTCTTAGCGACAATGCCAACTGCGCAGCCAAAATTCTGTTAAGTTTTATTCAAATTGCTACCGAACCAATTATATATAAGATTTATTTAAAAAAACATTTATTTAAAGATTTATTTACATATTTAGTACATTTCATTTGATGATTTTATGCACAATAATAAATAATAATAATGCTTATAATATTAGTAATATAAAACATTCCTTATTAATTAAACCCCTGTACGGGCTACTTACTTGACAAGAGGTGGGGATGACGCCTCTTTTTTTTTTTTGTACGTAATTGCCTCTGAATTTCTTATTATATTAGACCACTTCTCCATTACCTTATTTAAAACCATACATAAATTTATATTACATTTCCCTTCATATAACATCTTTACTATTGTCTCTTTCTCTGTATGTTCCTTTTTCACTTTTAACCATTTATCTCTTTCTATTTTAAAACTTTCACAATATAAAATAATATGTTGCAATGTTAATTTTCCTGTATTGCAATATTTTCTTCTTTTTTGTTATACATATTTAAATTATTATAATTTCCACATCTTATTTTCAAATAAGCTTATATCTTTTTTATACACCAATTATCAGTTCCATTAAGATAATATTTCATTATATTATTCCTGTAAATATTTTTATACCAAATATTGTAAGTGGACACTATTATTTTATGCCTCAATTCTTCCCACTCCTTATCCACTATTCTTTGTTTTATTTCTTTAAATACCTTTTTATTTCCAAACCTAAATTTTCCTCCATCCACTCATCTGATAAGACCGATACTATTCGAACATTTTGAAATTTCATCTTTCACTTTATTTCTTAACCCATTTACTTTATCATTTTCCATTGGAACACAACACTCTTTTGGAAACCTCTAATCTTCCATCTCAAAAATCTTCCTAAAATAATTTACAGCTTTTTTTAATTGAAGTATAAACATTTCTTCAAAACCAATTTCCATTCTCAAATTATAATTTGGAATCTTCCAATTTAATCATAAAAAAAATGTTGATATATTTTCTTTGTACAATAGAGCCCCGATTATCCGCGGAATTGGGTGGCAAAGGCTTCGTAGATAACGAAAATCGCGGAGAATCTGAAAAAAACAAACAAACTAAAAATGAGTTGTAAACAGGAAAAAAAATATTTCATCATTAAATACTACGTATTATTCTATAAAAAACATAATATGTAAAACTTTTAAAATATATACAGTAAATCAGAAACCTTTGCTCTATGTTTGCATCCGCAAATTCCGAGAAGGCTTACAGGATAACGATGCACAATAAACCTGTCTGTAATTTTCGACCTTCGCACTGTAGGGCCTATTCTATTTTCCCTATTGTTAGCTTGGATTAAAATTGTTTTGTTTTTGTTTTTTTGAGGTTCGTAATTAAAAAAATTTTTCGCGGCACTCGCAGATCATTCGCTTGCGGATAATTAGGGCCCCACTGTACTTTTTCTAATTCCTCTCTTTTTGCCTACCCCCAAATTTCTACCCCGTATATTATGGAGCTTTTAGCTAATATATCAAAAGAGCCACAGCTTGATCTTAGGCGAGCCTATTACCATTGGTTTGATTATTTTACTAGTTTCCACTGCCGCTAATGTATCTTTATTACTTAAATTTTTTATCTGACTTATTGGGCTACTGCATCCATTCATCCAATAGCCTAGATAGTTATACTCAATTACAGTTTCAATTACCTTTCCCCCCCCAAAAAAAAAACCATTCTTAATTTTTTGCTTTTTTTTCCCTCCATTTTTGTTTTTTGCAAATTAATTTCTAATTTTAATCCCTTCAAGAATTTTGCCGTAACATTTATCTTCTCTTGAATGTCTATAATATTATTTCACATTATTACAATATCATCGGCATAAGCAAGATATCTTTTTACTTTGCCCCATCCTAACAGCTCCTTTATTTGCCTTCTTCAATTTCTTTTCTAAACCTTTTATATATAGACAGTAAAGGGCTGAAAGGACCCTCCTGTCTCAGTCCTTTATTAGACCAAAAACCATATGACAATTCATTTTTTACCTTAACTTGATATGAATATGGATTTTTGGAAATATGCATTTTTACCTATTCAAACATTTCAGTCTTTATTTCAAATTTTTATAAACATGCAGAGTTTTTCAATTAAAAAAATAATACTTCATGCCTAAATTAAAAAGAAAAAATTGCCAAAACATTTTTACACGTTCTTATGATGCTGTTATTCAAATGATGCTGTTTGACCTCAAATTTCCATCGAATTTTCGAAATAAAAATAAAAACAGTGGAAGGCCCAACGTTGGCCATTTGTTGATACTGTAAGCGATTGGTGCGACATGGGACTAACAGTCTGTCTTATATGAATTATGTTATCTTATATGAGTTATGTAAACAAGGTAGGAGCAGTAATCGTAATAGCGATCGCATAATGTCCCACGGCTTCTATACAGAATGAACGTTGAAATCTCGGAATCTTTACAAATTCAAAACCCACAGAAAAATATATTTCTGTTTCTGCTCTCTGTAGATTTGGGAGATTCCATTATAATAAAAATAGACCAATCATTGTAAGATTTCTTTCAAGAAGAGAAAAAGAAAATTGGCTTGATATAACTGATTCATGTAATAATTCTGGTTAAAGTTAATATAAAACTTGAAGAAATAAATTTCTATTCTATTTTGATCAGCGAAAGCTAAACAAAACATTCAATCCCTTGACGTTTTCCTTTTCTTGTAATTTTCCTTATTTATTGAGAATTTTACGAAGATTCATATTCCCAAAGGAAATTAGTTCCAAATTTGATCACAAGGTTGCTACTACTCTTGAAGTTGTCAATCATTCTAAGTGTGGTTTTTGCCAGTGGCAAAAATCCATAGAAATCCATTGTATTTCTCTGGGAATTTGTCTCTTCTCTTTAAATACACATATCAAGCTTCAAGAAGGTCCAACCAGCGGTTAAGTTATTATGAAAGAGGGAAACTCACACAAGTAATTTAATGAGTTGATGGGGCGGGAAGGATTTACAAAGCAAGAAAATAGCTTTCCAGCAAAAAAAAGGTTAAAAATAGTAGATTTCTTTCTTTTTTGGATGTAATGAAGGGGCGGGGAAATTTACAACTCCACCAACCCCTCCATGGGTACTTTAGTGACATGAAAACGATAAATATTGAGAATACACAATGTTTGCAACCCCATCTTGAGTTGTCATCAACAAAAATCTGGGACAGCTGTTTCGTTCTTGTTAGGACCATTGATGACACCTCTCAGGTGTCGTGAAAGGCCGCGGGTCTGTACCCCTCTACCAAAAATAGGATCTGCTCAAAACAAACAATAAAAGAAAGAAAATAAATACCTTTGGACAAATCTGGCCAAAGAGTTTTAACAATACGACACTGCTGTCCCAGATTCCCATCGATGACAACTCAACGCATGGTGAAAATACATTCTCGGTATTTACCTTTTTTCTTATTAGTCATTATCTCTGTAATCCTCTGATACTTTCATGATTTTATTTTTTGAAATAAAGAACGCAAGGAAACATTTTTGTATTGTGTATGTTTGGTTAGGGTTTCTTCAGGGGGGGGGGTCCTGCTTCCGGGAATAAGATCCGGAATCCTTAACCGTTCGCATCTTCTCTCTCATCCGTCAGTTTAGCTGGCTGACGAGTACTAAAGAGAACGAAACGGCCAGTCTCTGTCTCTACCCAGTCTCTACCCGATGACAGCTCAGAGTGTGAATTCCTTTACTTAGCTTTATGTCTTACTTTGTTATCATTTCTTAACGATATTTATGTGGGCGAAATTGTTTCAGTATGTTCCAGACTGCATATGATCCATAATGTTCACATTTTCACCTTATTTTTCGGAATAATTCTCTTGATTTTCAGCAAAACGAATTTTTTTTTTAATTTTGATATTTTCCTTATTTTGTAGCTTACTCTCGTAGGAAAATTGAGTCAGTGTTATGGTTTGAGGCACTGGATTACGGCTGGAGAAGCCGGCTTCAATTTCCAGCGGAGGAAATTTTTCTCTAGGTAAACAGGAAATATGAACCACCTGATTCCAATTAGTCTTATTAATCATGGAATGCTGAAAGTCTTTCTCCCACGACTTCAAAGACCACAGTGGATACTGTAAGTTTAACTTTCTAAAAAGATGAAAGTAATCAAATCAGTCATTGTGTGTTTGCCCGTGTGTGTCTCTGCCCAAGATTATGGAATGGTTGTGATGGTCATAGTAGTTGTTCAACTTTGTATTATAAATCTTTTGAATGTGAGTCTTTGTCGAGAAACAAAGTAACAAAAAACTTTTCATTGAAAAGTATTGGAAAACAAAATTTGGTGCCTAACAATGAATATGAATTCGTTTATTTCGGAAACTGATTTGCAGATTAAAATTAATCGATTAAAATTAATCGATTAATAAGTAGATAATCAGGATTCTTGGAATATTTTTGTTTAGGATGTGATTCTCTCATACAATCACACTGAAAAACAAAGCAAATTTTATAAACTCTTATTGGATTATGCCAACTTCGACATAGGGTAAAATACATAATGTCGGCCAAGGATTGCCCAAATGTCGGCCATATAGTAGCCCAAATGTCGGCCATTGTTTATTTGTAGCATGTAGCTTAGCATGCTTAACAGTTTAGTAAAAAAATGTAAACACCTATCTTACTTATTAAAGACTAGTGGCAACCCGTGAAATATTCACGGAAGTAAAACTGATTCCACATTTTTGAAATACCGTGACATTTTTCAAAAACCCAAGATTGAAAACGATGTTCTAAGCTCATTTTTTGAAAGCCATGACTTCCATAACAACCCAAGTATAATTTGACTGATGACTAAGCAATAAAACAACATATGTATTTGGTCATGGTACTTCTTGCAACGTAATTATCCATATTTATAGGTTAGTTTCGAAATATGCTTGAAGAGTCAATAAGGTGTGTGGGTCATTATAGCGTCATTTAAAAACATTATCAGTGAACCTCCTGCCCTAAAATAATGTCGATCCACACAAAGAAATGTTAGTGGACACCACCTTGTATTTTGTTTCTGCGTAACTCCTGTTTCTGTAGCGCTGTTAGAATGACACGGAAATGTTGGTGGCGCCACCAACATTTCCGTGGCATCCCAACAGCGCTACAGAAA
>JAFIDM010131305.1:0-13849 GCA_023159025.1 Thereuonema tuberculata
TAAGTTTTGTAATTTCTGAAAATGTTCTTCAGCTCCCTCATGACTCGTAAAAAAATGTCTTACGACATTTAATGCTCTGAGCGCTTCTGCTTGTGCCACCGCTTCACTTTCAATATCACTGTCGTTATCCTCACTTTCTGCTGCATTGGAATCTAAAACTTGCGAAATAATTTCGGAAATCGAAGCTTGAGCAGTGGTAACAATTTCATCATCAATTTTCACGTATTCACTTTCCCCTTCTATAGCACAGCCGCGATTTCTGAGATCTTGTATTAACAAAGCTAAACGAATATCGTCTTCATCATCTTCATCTGTTATTTCATCCACACTATTTGAAGACAATTGAAAACCAGCATGTCGAAAGCAATTTGAAATGCATGTGTTTGACACGAAGATCCAAATTTATGAATATAAAAAATTGCATCTAACACAGACACGTGAAATTTTTTTTTCTCATCAATTGCTGAAATCAAATCTTTCAGAAGGAGCTTTCTGTAGTTCAATTTCAGATTTTGAATGACTCCCTGATCCAAAGGTTGCAAAACACTGGTAACATTTGGGGGTAAGAAAACAAGCTCAATTGATTTCAACTGAGGTATGTTGATATGAGCAGGGCAATTGTCTGCGATGAAAACAACTTTTCTTTTATTTTTCAAAAAGTATCTATCGAAACGCCGTATAGTTTTCTCAAATAAGTTAGCATTCATCCAAGCTTATTTGTTTGCATCATAATCCAAAGGTAAAGACTTGACATTTTTAAAGCAACGTGGCTTTTGAAATTTTCCGATAACTAGTGGTCTCAGTTTTTCAGAGCCATCCATATTAGCTCCTAAAAAAATTGTCAGTCTTTCTTTACTTTTTTTCCCCCCTATACATTTTTTTTTCTTGAAAGTAAGAGTTTTGTCGGGAAAGACCCGGAAAAAAGTCCACATTCATCAACATTGAATATATCGCAATGTTCATATCGCTTCAAAATGTCATCTAACGCGGATTTCTTCCAATCACTTAAAACGCTATCATCCATATCATCGGCTTCACCGCACCCTGTTTTAAAATTTAAGTCATGTCTTAATTTAAATCTCTGTATCCATCCATTGCTAGCCATAAAATCGTTCTCTTCTAATTCGGCGGCTATTTGTACAGCTTTTTCTTTCAGTACCAAGCACGATATAGGCACATTATGTGCTCTAGCAAATTTTATCCATTGGAGAAGGCCTTCTTCAACTTTCTCATACGGTGATAAACGCTTCCTTTTTCTCTTTCCATTACATGTTTCTGCAACTGTATGCGAGGACAGAATATTGTTGAGAGTCGTTCGCCCACGTTCTTTGGCAAAACATGCTTTCGATACATTAGAGTTTTCAAAATCTTCGAAGATTTTCTTGTTCTCTGACGTTTTTCTTTTTGTCGACATCATCACACAAGCACAGAAATGGTTGGAATGAGATCCTTTCCTTCAACTTCCTGGTGAACAACGATGGACACGTGACGCGATGGGAACGGAGAAATATCCTTCCCACTCGTCCAGGCTTGGGAAAGCTGTCCCTTCCGTCAGAAGGAGAAATGACGCCGATAAAAGATCGTACCTACGGAAAAATTCTTGGAATTGAATCAGTGTGGCACTGAAATCACAGACAAAAGTGACCTTAATGCGATTTCGGTATTTAAGACCTGACCATATATCCGATATTTCATATCATAGAATTCCTATTCAGTGAGCCGGGACTTTAGAAAAGTGACCTTATATGCGGGATGACCTTATATCGAGGTCTGACTGTATATTGCAATAAGAAACTGGCGAACTAAGACAAACTTTTTTTTCATTTTATTTTGAGGAAATTCTTCAAGAACATAATAAAAAAAATATAGAAAAATTGGCAGTTCTATGGATTTGAGGTTTTTGAATATGGCTCTTAGATTTGAGAAATAAAAAAATGGTAATTTTTTAGAAATTGGAAGAAAGCTTTCGGCAAATAAAAAAAATAAATAATAAATCAAAGTATCAATTCAGCATTAGACTGAAAATAACGAAGAAGAAAGAAAAAAATAATTGTCGAATAAATGACTTCGATGGGAAAGTCAGAGAAGAACGCTTTAGACCAAAGCTATTGGAAACAGAATCGAAAGTAATAAAATGCAGAGAGAACAAAGGTGCGTCGATTCTTTTTCCGGAGAATTTGATCTGAAATGCACCAAAGAATCGAAACAAGATTATGCTACAATGACGTTAGACTGGCAACACCATCGAAGTTTCCAGCATTGCTTTGTTTCAAAGGTATGGATAATAAATTTCAGTATTAAAACAATAACATGGAAGAAAATACAATTAAAAATCAGTAAACGTATTTTACAGTGAGAATAGTATCGATCAAATATTTAACAATCATCAGATGGGTCCTCAGGCATTTTGAGGCATTACATTTTATTTTAATTAGATTGATTTGAGTAGGAATTACCAATGAAAACCAAAAAAAAATATATATATATATTTTTTATATATCTTGTGACTTTCAACGGTTCCATATGGTAATCATTGTAATTACAATAATATCTTTATCAGATGTGTTATCAATATTCTTGGAAATAAGGCAGATGATATTTCAATATACAATTAGATACATCCCACAAATGATTGCCATAGAACTTAACACTTTTCGAACTGTAAAGTATTTTTAATGCTTCAATTAAATCTTTATTGATTGTATTATATAAAGTGTATTTCTTTCCTGTCAGGTTTATTGCTTTTTTAACATATGCATTTTTAATTGTTGAATTGGAATTGGGATCACAGAATAGTCCTTCCTTGGGACGAAGGAGGTGAAATCCTTCCACTGTATTTCATTTCGCTCTCTGCTATTCTATGAGTAAACAGAAATGATTTACAACAGCATTCAATTACGGCTATAACAAGTACGAACAGTCCTCCCGCTCAAATAATAGCTCGAGAATTAAAATTGACTGACGGTCTCAACTCTTATGAAAATGTTTTCCAGCTTTCAGAAGATGTGGATTTTAAAAAGACATTGCCACTTTATTAAGAATCGAAAATAAAATAATGTAAAAATGAAACTTCTGATATATATATATAAACTCGGTTCATGGCGTCAGGTGTCGCCTTCCGAAAGAATCTGCAAGAAGTCTATTCCAGGTCTTCCGGTCAAGGGTCCATTCCTCTTCCAGACTTCTAATCCTCATTACTTTTTTAATATCGTCCATCCAAGCCTTTCGTGGTCTTCCTCGTTTCCTTTTTTGATTTGTTTTGTAATCAAAAGCGATTTTGGGCAGTCTTTCATCACTCATTCTTTTAACATGACCAAACCAAATTAATACCAAATTAATGAAACTTCTGATACTTTTTAAATTATCAAATTTAAATACTTTATAGTATTTTATGTACAGTTGCCATAATGTGGTCTGAAGAAATTATCATGAGCACACCTATTGTATTTTGTACAGATTCTTTGACACTGGCCTTAAGGCAAGATTGTCTATTGAATTGATCTTGCAATAACTGCAAAAGTGGAGTCTGTTTCCATGTTCGCTAACAACTGTGATATTCTAGCGTCACATGCATTTTGTATTTAATCAGTTATGTATTTTGTTTATCAGACAGACAGGATTTTGTAAAGCCATTATATGGGTAGGGAAGTCGGGGGAACATGAACAATTGGGGAACATGAACAATTGGGGAATGTGAGCAGGTTGAAGTGTTGTTTAACATATCGGCAAGAGAGAATAGTTTATTCCGTTCCAACAAATAGTAGCGTTTCTTCGTAGCCTCAGCCACGGTCCTTCCAAGCACATTCCTCATCCTGTACTCGCCAGTCTAAGTTAAGTCAGCGAAATTTCACTTTAAAAATGTAGTCTGATAGTTGTTTAAGTGTATTTTGATGACCTAAAATTACATGTGAGTTTTTAATCAAACAAAAGGACACAATAGTCATTTGACAACTTAGTGTTGGGCTTTACATTTCCAATAAAATATTGTCATTTTAGTGAAGCATCATGGCCCCGGCAGCAGCTACTTTAGAACATGGCTCCTGGGGAAAAGTGCGCAAGGCCATTCGGCGGAATATGAGCAACTATTTTTTTAATGTAAAAAAAATGCATTTTACATATTTATCAATTGTAAAATATTTCAAAATGCTCGGGATATTTTGACAGTAGTGACCTATAAAACATTTACATTAAAAATAAATAGGGGAGATCCGTGTATTATGAAGCATTGTGTAATACGGACCATGTTGAAATTTATCTGTTCACCATTAGATGGCAAAACCATCCTATTGCCTTTGGTGAATGTTATTGTTATCCACAGCAGGAGGTGACTTGTACATGTGTGCCTTTATTTGGACGAGTATTAAATTGTGTTTTCCGTTTTATAGGATCATGGATGTTACAGGTATGTTAGAATGAATGTACTTTCATTCTGCTGTTAGGTAATTTTAATGTAATTTTCACGTTAATAGTAGAAAATGTACTTATTTTGTTCATAATCCAGACATGTGTTTTATGCGCGCCATTTTGCATAGCGATATGTGATTGGAAACAATGTTGCTCCATCTATGCGTGTAATATGAACCGTGCGCTGTTGTGTATTATGGACCACTGGTTGCTACGCATATTACTAAGAGCCTGAAGCTTGTTTTATTTAATATTTTAAATAATTAGCACAAATTAGGGCTTGAATAATATAATTCAAGTCGTACAATTTTTAAGATTTAAATTTTTCAAAATTCGACCTTTAAATGGGGGTAAAGAGGGGCAAATTTTAAAATCACCGTATCTCATAAACCATTCAAATAAAATCGTGAAACTTCACATGCCTACAGTATGACTATTGTTTAGTGCATTATAATGAAAGCTTGTTTTTAAAAATTATTTTAATTAATTTCTTGTTATGTTTTGTTTTTGGTTTACTCGGTCCATATTACACGAACGTATGTGTAATATGGACTACCGACACGAAAATAAAAAAAAAAAATATTTCCTGCAATTATTAATAGTTACCAGAGTACTTTATCACGTTTGAACCATGTAGTTATACAATTGTTATGAGCAGCCAACAAATTAAATCTTTTTATTTTAATAATTTAAGTTTTATGAGCATTCTTGCATAGGGGGTCCACAATACACGGATCTCCCCTAAATTTAAAAATATGCATTCATTAATAACTGTAACACTAAGCACATTAATTTCCATGTTTCAGAATTATAATTTTGGATCAGTGTAATTTAAAATATATAAATACGTATTTACTGACAACGTATATTAATGTAGATAGGCCCTACTGATATCATATGTAGAGAATATATAAAAAGTTTATCATCACTTTGGGGAATAATTACGACAAAAAATGTAAATTATTATCTATATACATCCTAATTTATTCATCCTAAGTATCAGTATAACATAATGCGCGCGCGTATATATTTGCGTGTATGTGTGTGTGTGTTTAAAAATTACCGTGAATTTCTTTAGTCATTTATTAGAGATGCCGAGAAATTATCAGTCCCGAGGTCAGCGACAGCAGTTTTTTTACTCAAAAACCAGCGTATTTTTGACTATTTAAATAATGCTTAAAAGAGTTGAGCTTTTTTAAAAAAATTGACTGCATTGTACATAATTCTAGATAATTAGAAAAAATCATCAACAATATTTCTTTCCTAGTTTTCACCGCTCCAAACAACTTTAACACGTACAAATGACGAAAGATTTCGTATTTATATATTGGCTTTTATCGTTTGGTAGAATATACTCGTTCAAACTGCATTAATATCCGATTTCCCTGTGAATTTTATACACGACTGAACGCGAATGTTACGTACTACTTGAACACACCATTGAGTTGTATTCGATTATACGATATATATGACTTCCACAAAATCAAGTCTTTGCTTGTCATGAAATATCACTACATAAGCTGCGAATCTAACTTAAATGAATCAATTTCTATTATTTTTTTGTTTGCATGCATGTTCTTTACGCTTGTATTCACATGGATTTTCTTTTCATTATTCTTAAATTTTTCATTTTTTCATTTTCCTTTTTCAAACCCTTTTTTTTCACCTCCGGAAACTGTTTTCATTTCCTACCTTTCTTATCTTTCTCTTTCTCTCTTTACCTTCTTTCCTTTCATTCGCTCAAAATCATCCTAATCGCATTTCCCAAGAATAAGCTTTTGATGTTCAGGAAAAGAACAAAAAAAAAAAGAAAAATCTAGAGAATCTCTTGACTCAATTTTTATGTTTCCTTTTTATGGTTTCAGAAATGTCTGCTGGGATTTATAACCAAAGCACAAGTATTTCAAACCAATTCTGTTGAAAGTCGTCTTCTTCTTCTTCTTCTATTTGGGAATGTTTACATTTTTCTATTTGAACTAACAAGAGAAGGACCCCAGAGATCATAACTCAATTTGGCTAAATATTTATTTTATACATTAATTTCAGGTTGAAAAACAAGAAATGATGAGTGCTGATGATGCAAATACATGATTTTAAATTATATGAAATCCAACGTGTTTATATACCGAGTGTTCTAATTATCTAAGACTCAGAATATTATAAGCACTATGTTGAAATTCTACGAGAACCGTTTCGAAATAGCAATCGAAATTTTGTCTATTTTTCCGGAAAAATAGACAAAAGCGTTACAAGATTATTACTGGTCTGCATGAAAATAGGTCCTGACACCATTCCTGCTGATTCTTATATAAAATGACCTCCTGAATCCGAATATAACTCCTATTTTCCTCCATCACCCACCGTTTTTGTGGGAGCCACCCCCCCCGCACCTATTTTTATCACTTTTTGATAATTTGGAGGGATGAAAAGGATACATTTCTTCTGAGGAGCTTGAGAGGTGAAAAGTTCTAAAACATGAACATTTGTAGCAGGGAGGTAGATTTGGGGAGGGGGGGGGGATTTGATCGATGCTTCCGGTTTTTTCGCTAATTTTTCACTTATTTTCTACATATTCCAGCTTCCAGCCCCCCCCCCCTCATCTTCCCCCAAACACCCCCTAGCAACAATAACAAAAATATGTAAGGTGGAGTGGGGTAAGTTCGAACCGGTTTTTGTTAAGTTTGAATTTAGCCATTTATTTGTTAAATTCGTTTTAAAATATTTAACATACATTGATACCAACATGGAGTGGAATTAATACTCTCTAATTTGCATTCACAAAAAACTAATTTACATTGTAAATTTTAATTTTTATAGAAAATTGTAAAAAATGACAACTACTCCGAACTTGCCCAATGTACGGGGCAAGTTCGTAAACAGCTGTTTAAAATGTATTGAAACCTATCTTCCTATGTAATGGGCAAAATCGGAATTATTATAAGCCATTTATAAAATGCTTTTTACCGCATTAAAATAAGTTGCTTAGTTAAAAAGTTAGTAAGTAAGTAACTATGTAAGTAAGTAAGTAAGTACTTATTTATAAAGATCGAATGGTTTTGGATCTAAAAGAATCTTATAAAAATATTATTAAATTAATCATGAGCAAGAAACCAGAAAAGTAATAAAAACTGTGAGCGCGTGCAAAGTGCAGGCAACTGCGGTCTTAGCCCGCCGAATGCTCCGAACTTGACCCGTGCACTAACATTTTCGGGCAAGACCGGAATAGTGCTTTTCACAGTATATTTAAAGAATCAAAAGGATTGTATTATTTAACGTAAACTTTAAGCAATGTTCTTTATACTTACCAAAAATAAGCACTCAAGATACAAAATTCACTGAAAACTGACGGCACTTTGTTGGACAACTAAGTTTAGATGTGTCCTGTACAAGTAGCTGCACTTTATATTTGAACATAAATAGGGTATTTCCCACATTTAATGATAGATACCTATGTCGATCACTTCATAATACCGTAATACAGGTTTCTATCTCTTAGCTTGTATAATTTAATTTATACAGTGGAACCCCGCCATTCGTCCGCCTCTCTACTCGTACAACTCGTTATTCGTCCAACTTTTTCAAGTAAAATTCAACTCGCCATTCGTACGCTTGCCCTGCGATTCAGCTCAGTCTCGTGCTAGCTTCCGTACTCTATGTATCATCCACGCAAGCTTCGTGAAATTTTGTGCTATTTTATTGTTATTTTTTTTATTTTTATTAAAAATATTGCAGCCATTGGTCCAAAAAAGATTCAACCAAGCCTTAAAGGAAAGCAGTGAGAACGACAATTGAATTGAAAAAAGAACTCGTTGCGAAGTTTGAAAGTGGAACTCGTGTCTCTGACCTGGTAACACAGTATGGCATTGCGAAATCAACCATATCGTCTATTCTGAAAAAGAAAGACATAATAAGAGAGGCCTGTATATTTATAGTTTTCGTAGTTTTTATGTATTTTATGCTTAAAATATTATTACAGAGGTTTAAATAAGCAATCATCTGTGGGTCTGGAACGGATTAATCCAATTTACATTATATCTTATGTGAAAAAATGATTCGCCATTCGTACAAATCGCCATTCGAACTGCCTCCTGGAACGGATTGTGTACGAATAGCGAGGTTCCACTGTATTAGAATAAATTCATGGCGTTTACGATCTTACCCCATTCCACCTTAGCAACAGTTCGGAAGAGTCACTGTACCACGCTGGCGCTCTCGATACCTCGCGCGCACAGGTTTGCACAGGAAGTTTCATGCTTTGAAAATTTGTCGGTGTTCTAGGCGAGGATTCTGTGTTCCGAGGTGTTTAATTTATGTAAAACAGTAGATATTTTTTTACTCCGGCTTTTTCCAAGTGAATTACAGTACGTGAGTGTGAGTTGTGATTAATATCGATCAAGATTTTCTGTTTAATTATGCCACGCGAGTGTAAAAATCATCCCGATAGCTGCTACTATGTTTGCAGGGAATTGACTTCAAAAGTTCAACGAAAACCCCTTTCTCCGCTTCTTAAAACTGCTTATAAATTTTACTTTGATTGCCAAATTGGCAATCAGGACAAGGATTGGGCTTCAACAGTTTGCAGTAGCTTGACCAAATGGCTTAAAGGTATCCGTAAATCAATGCCATTTGCTGTGCCCATGATTTGGCGCGAACCTCGCTATCATCTCGCAGATTATTACTTTTGTATGACTTCCACCGTCGGGTTCTCTAGCAATAGTAAGCATACAATTCAGTATCCTAATATCCCTTCAGCTCTAAGACCAGTTCCTCACAACGAATCTTTGCCAATCCTTGTGCCCCCCAAAACCTATATTCTAGAGACAGAAACGGATTTGAAAGACTGTGAGCCACAGACTGTGAGCCATCAAATGATACGTCCACCGATGATAAAGAGTGTTCAACTCATCGACAACCTCACCTCGACTGAGTAACGAGGTGATCACGATGAATTGAATGATCTCATCAGGGATTTGGAGTAAATCTAAATCTAAGAGTAAAGACTTCTTGGATCTCGACTTTAGCAGTGTAATCTTCTAGAAAAGGGCGTACAAATCTCTTCTTACAGGACTAGGCAGTCAACCCTGAAATTACTTCTTTCGGAAGATGAAGGCTTAGTGTTCTGCCCTAATTCAAATGCATTGGGGATGATAGAAATGAAGATGCCATGTGACCAAGACAAATGGAGACTGTTTATAGACTCATCAAAGACAAGCTTGAAAGTTGTCCTTTTGGCCAATGGGAATGAGTTACCATCAGCCCCGGTTGCATACTCTGTAGATAAGGAGAAGTACGAAAACATCATTCGAATCCTTGATAAAATCAGTTATCATGATAATAATTGGAAACTTTACGCTGACTTAAAAGTTGTTGCTCTATTCACGGGCTTGCAATCAGGCTTCACAAAATACTGCTGTTTCCCAAGTGAATGGGAAAGACGAGCCCGAGACAAACATTATATCGTACGGAACTGGCCTCTGCGAGACAGTTTTACTCCCGGTCAGAAAAATGTCGTTCACGATTCTCGGGTCCCGAAGGAAAATATTTACTTGCCGCCTTTGCACTTCAAACTCGGATTGATCAAACAGTTTGTGAAAGCAACGGACAAGACAGGTGATGCATTTCAATTTTTGAAAATAAATTTCCTCGTCTTAGTGAGGCTAAAATCAAGGAAGGATTAGACAACTTTTCCAAGATTTGACTTTTATTGAACATCTGAATCGAAAAGAAAAACGAGCTCGGCTTGCATTCCTAAACGTGTATGAGAACTTTTTGGGTAATAACAAAATTGATGATGATGTCGCTCATGTCGAGGAATTGCTTTCAGCGTACAAGGCCATGGGGTATAACATGTCTCTTAAAGGGCATTTCCTTCACTCACACTTGGACTTCTTTCCTGAAAATTAAGGTGCAGTTTCGGATGAACACGGGGAACGATTCCATCAAGACATCAGTAAGTTCGAGAGGAGATTTTCAGGGAAGTAGAATGCGAGCATGTTAGGAGAGTCCTGCTGGTTTTTGGTATGAGAAACTTCTATCTCATGGTTCAAAAGGAAAACAAGCACCAAATAAAGGTACTTATGTTATTTATTTATTATTCTTTACATTATTCTTTACTTTACATTTTACATTTATTATTTTACTTTTTACTTATGCGCGCGAGGTATTGAGAGCGCCAGTGACTCTTCCGAACTGCTAAATAATTTATTATTATTGCTATATATTGTTGCTATATATTTTTATTATTTGGGGGTGTTTGGGGGAGGATGAGGGGGCTGGAAGTTGAAATATGTACAAACAAGTAAAAAATTGGCGAAAAAACCGGAAGAATCGATCATTTTTAATGATTTTTTTATAATTTAAGGGAGCAAATCACCCCCCCCCCCACACACACACTAAATCTACCTCCTTGCTACAAATGTTCATGTTTTAGAACTTTTCACCTCTCTAGCCCCTCAGAAGAAATGTAAAGGCTAAAATAATCCTTTTAATCCCTCCAAATTATCGAAAAGTGATAAAAATAGATGGGGGGGGGGGTCTCCCCCGAAATCGGTGGGTGATGGGGGAAAACGGGGTTATATATTCGGATTCAGGAGGTCATTTTACATAAGAATCAGCAGGAATGGTGTAAGGGCTCGAAAACATTTTTTTTTTTTTTTTTTTTTTTGCGACCAGTGAATTATTTTATGTATGTGTTCTTCCTTTTCCACTGTCGAAAGGATCTTCATCAAACCTGGCATGCTATTTACGGTTGAAAAGCCGTACATCATATGTTTCTGAAAACCTTTCTCTCTGAATCCTTGTGGAGAAATATATCCGTGAATGAATCTAAAACTCGTAAAATATTTCACTTCCTTTGATAGGAATTAATGAATTTAAACAAAAAAATAGGTGTCAAACACTGGTAGTCGTGGCACATGAAAATCCATAAACCTAATACATAACTTGATTTCAAATATTAGTTATATTTAATTTCACGCCTTTAATTTAAGTTTAGGAAATAAAAAAATTAAAAGTGGATTATTTGTATGGGTTATTTGGTGATTTAAACAATTTATGATAACTTACAAAAAAAAGATAGTAGCTCTTTTATATTGGGAACAAAACCATTTCGTTATTTCTTTTTTTCATGCAAAATAAAAAAACTGCAATAAGAACAATAATCGTGTTTTGAATCATGAGACTACAAATAAATACAAAATCAAGAATATCAAGAATCAATGACATTCTTATAATTCAGTTTTCCTCCGTTCAGTTAATTACTGCTATTAATTCAAGTGTTTACTCTGCCTAATTGATTGACTTTTCTTTGAATCTTTAAAATGAAGAATCGAGGTAGGTATTACATCGGTGAATACTGCATTAGAAGTTGAAGAAGATTATAGTTTTGCTAAAATAATTACATCACCAAAGGCATCTAAGAATGACCATCTTCTTTGTCATCTGTCATCTTTTATCGGACCACTTCCAGTTCTTCTTGGTCTTTTGCCTGGCCTTGATAATGCTCATTTTTTCTCTAGGAAATACTTTACATTTCCAGTTAAATTTAACAAATTCACCAATTTCCTGTTACAAAAATGATTTCCGTCTCAATCAACTAGTTTCATTAATCTGCGATGTTTTTCTTAATGAGATGTTTACAGTTTCATCTAATGTCGATTGCTGATTGAGTGCTTTTACTCCTTTTATATAGAAGGTTCAGTTGCTCTCTTCACCATTAATATTTGACAGCAAAATCCACCAGGAAAGTAATAAAAGTGACGATCAATGTAACCCCAAACTAAGTTCAGTATCACCTCTTTTAAGAATTGCTATGCCACGTGTTTCTTCGGGTAGCAAATCAAATAAATGTTAATAAAGTATATAATGAAGTAACATTAATATATCTTAACTTCGGCTAATTTACTTAACTTGCGATGGATCAAGAATAAAATCAACAAGAAATTATCACAGACAGAATAATTACTGCTCTCTCTCGTTTGTTTAGTTGTAAAACATACAAATTTCAATAGATTGAAACGTCAAGCAGGATATTTACTTACAGATGGCTACATCTTCCAGAATATACTAAACTAAATGTGATGTGATTAATATATTCTTTACAAGACAGCACAAAAAAAGTTTCCTGATTATGATACAAAGTTACTTTGAAGGGTTAAGTGATCCCATGTTAGTGCAATGCTTTTCTAATAGTAAATGCTGTTAATTGTTAAGTATTAACAGTCCATTCTTTTCTGTTAGTCTATATTAATATATTCTCAAACTTTTTCTTTTATAAGGTTTTCTCTAATGTACTTGAAATTTAAAATTTAACTCAAATGCGTTAGAAAAGATATGCATCAATCGTGAGAATCATATACTAGTTATCTTTGAACAGAGATACTCAGCAGTGTACTTGAATTAGCATATTAACTATCATAATCTTATTCGATGGATATATTTGATAAGTTCCCAGAAAACACACAAATCAATAGTTAAGTTTCAATCATAAATCTTATGAATATATTTCTTCCTTTTTAGCTTTAACAAATCTTCACACAACAGATTATAATACGATGAACATATCACTTGTTAATTAAAAGTTCTTAAAGTTCTTTTCCTTTTTGAACGATAATGTCCATTGTAAAGTCTGTTATGTCACTAAATAACATTCACTGTAAATGAATCCTTAATCTTGAACATATTCTTGAATGTAATTCAAGAATATTCGTGTCTTCATATAATAATCGTATTAACTAAAAGTCTTGACATCACTCTTGTAATAATTGATTGATGAAAATTCCATCTTCTGTGACGATACATAAATTAAAAAAACTTCAATTCAATTATCCTTTCCTTAGAAGTTCAAAATCCATCGTCTGGGTTCCTTGGAATTTACCTTTGATCCAATCTGAACGATAAAGTCTCTTGATCCCAAATATGGCTCAGGACGTTCCATCTCCGAATTCTATTATCACAATTGAAGATCCGTTCAGAATCCCTATTGATAAACTAAAACAATATTAATGCCTAAATATCTTTCACATTATTTGCATTAATCATTTAAATCGAATGAATTGGAAACTTTATACATCAACCTATCCAATTCATTAATGCCGAAGTATTTCTCTTGCATAAGGCCTGCCGGAGTTTGTGTCTTCTTCCGTCAAGACTCTACGCTTCATTTTTCACGAATGCAATTCTTCATTTTTCGTCTTCAACGACGGCAATCCATGCTCTTCCTATTGCACTATCTGGTTGTTGCAACAAACATATCATTTACTCACTAGTTTCCATACTTTAAGAAACAATATCATTAGTTCATAGTACGATCAGCAATCGTTCAATTACACTCTCCTTTTTTTGTTTTTAGGGCAATAATATAAAAAACACTTGAATAGTCAGTTGCATATTGCCTTCTCTAATTTTTACAATTATTGTAAAATAACAGTACTGTATACATATATAA
>JAFIDM010131305.1:14249-33737 GCA_023159025.1 Thereuonema tuberculata
TAATTTTTACAATTATTGTAAAATAACAGTACTGTATACATATATAAGTACATATATGAGCAGTATGAATACGCAGCTAGAATGACAATAACTATTTTTAAGAGCTAACACTGGTTCTCTTTAACTCAAAATTAAATTATTAGTGCACAATTTGACTACGATTTTCGTGTATCCGACATTAGCCTACAATAAATATTTAGTCATATCAAGTTCTGTGCTCAGAAGTACTCACTTACTTTTGTAAGTTTTTTCCTTTCGTCTTCAGAGACATTCAAGTTTCTGGTAGAGTGAGTCCCATTCGCCTCACTCCTGTTTCATGTAGCTGCCTCTTTACTGATGTTGACTTAAGATTTAGTTTTTTTACTTTAGTGAAGAACAATATTAACTTGAAAGATAGATTTGAAAAACTTTGTAATTTCATTTTTTCTGTATTTATTTTCTGTCAAGAATATTCGTGAAGGAAAAAGAATATAAAAAAAAATCAAGACAAAAACAGAGAATGTAAATACCATCTTGCTTACGGTGAAGAAGCTTTAAATGTAAATAGAATCCTTCGTAGCTCGATCAAACTTTCAGATATCATCAACAGAGACAAGAGATAACATAATAACATATTTCATTAACCCGCTACAGATTCAAGCATTACCATACGCAATGTTAAAGGGTGATACCATTGATCTTTTAATTGAAAATAAGAGATCTGTCTAGAATGCCCAAAAACTGGAAGAGAAAATGAAATTTTTCCAAAATGTTTCACATATTCCCAATTGAATGATGGGATTAAAGGATTAAATCTTAGAGGAAAGTCAGTCGGGGTTTTCGTCGAAACTTTAGAAATGATCGTTTTTGTATTGACCTGGTCCGACATCATTATGACGTCTTGTCCACAAATAGATAAATCTCACAATAGCTATACATGGAGATAGGAATTTTCAGTTCGCCAATTCGTAGCCCTGTAACGGAGAAAGGAACGACTTGTCAAAGTTTCAACGGGAAGTGATTTATAGCGCGAGAAAGGCATTACAACAAAAGCATTGCTGATATATTTGACTTGTGGTGGGAAGAGGGATACATATCGACTTAATGAAGTAGAGAGGGGACACCATTACTTGTTGACAATCGGGAAGGAAGCCAGTTGGTACATGATATCTAGGAAAACAGACAGTTGATGAATAGTAGACTACAAACTGAGAATACATAGAAAAATATTTACTCAAAGAATCTAGCAGGCGTTTTATGAATTGGCGTAAGGAATGAGTAATTTTGAATGGGGAATTTTAGGACTCGCATCACCTATTTATCTGTTAAAATGAGCTTTTTAGTACTTGACTATTATTACGAGTTATTGTTTTACTTCTACAATAATAGTATATTCTTTTATGTTTATTTGTTTCATTATTCTTTTTTCCTTTTTCTATTCCTCTAATCGTTCATCATCTAAAATTTAGCGAATTTAGTTTGCCGTGACATTAGTATCAGAATTGTGATATCATCAATTGCAGGAAATCATTTGTCATTTAATACTGAGAGGCTGTGTTTCATTATCTTCTATGGTATAGTAAGGGCGCTACAAAAAGCTCTTAAAAGTATTGGATACTTAAATAATAAATTTGGATTAAATTAATGCTATTTTTTAATAACAACATTAGAATTTCCTAAATATTCTGCTACTTTCCACAGTTATACTGGACGAACACGAGGCGATATTTTGGGACAATCTGGCCCAATTTGATTGCTGGCAACCGTTTGCCCCAATTTGATTGTCCCAAACTGAACAATATTGCCCCAATTTTATTGTCGGTACCAAAGGAACAATATTGCCCCAATATTAGTTGTCGCAAAATATTGCTGGTACGAAAGCGCATCAAATGAACGGATGAAATCACGTGACAATGCTGACGTCGAAGGAGGCGGGACTTTGAACATCGGAAATTCAGTCACTCACGCCGGCCATTTTCTATGAGAAACAAGGCTTAAAATCAGCAAAATGGGTCGGCCCAAAACAGATAATTCCAACAACAACATTTTGTCAATTGATAATGAAAGAATCGTAATTGATTTCTACAGAGGGACGGCGTTTAATACTATAGCAATTCTGTACGAAAACACGCTCTCTCTTTAGCTCTCCCTAGTGAGAAGCGCCGTAACCATAAAAATTCACGGCAATATTGGTTCAGGAAAAACTCTGTGTTCGCGCTTGATAAAGTTGTCCGCAATCAAATTGGGCCAACTTGTCCCAATCATATTGCCATAAAATCGCTCCGTGTTCGCTTAGCTTTAGACAACAAGAGCAGCTGAGTTATATCTAACTGCACAAAATGAATCAAAAAGTTTGATATAGACTCAATTTTTGAGAAATAATTTCAAATGTAATTAAATGTAATTAATATACTGTAATATCAGAATGTAAATCGATTTGTTTTAGAAAGAGAATAAAATTGAAATTATGAATTCGTTTTGATAATAAGGATAGAAGTATTTACACAGGAATCAAAAGGTTACTTTTATGAATAAATAAGATAAAAAAAAGCTAGCGTTTATTAAATTGAAAATGGTTAGAAAATTATCTACAGTCTTTAGGTACATTAAATCCTTTCTTTTTCGAGATTTCAGTAATAGTTAATTTTCAAGAAAGCTTTAAAGAACAGAGCTGAATATAATCTATTCTGATGGGAAGTGTGATTTGATTTACAAATCACTGAAAATATAAGTATGTAAATAATGTATCTAAGTAATCAATATAATGCATTTTGAAATGACTTAATAGATATCTTAATAAAAGGGTAGAAAATTTCTTAAGATGTAAGATTTTTCATCTTAATATTAAAAATAAAACAAAAAAATGTCTGCCGGATTATCCGGAATAAATGCCCGTTTCTGCTTGACAAGAGATTGCCACCGTGGAAGAAAGAGAAGCAGTTCATGAAGAGAACTTAAAGGAGATGGTCCCTCGTAAAACCACTCGAATCAGTGGCAAACGCGATGTTAAGAAAACATGCACGGTTTCACTGAGAGGGTAATGGGGTCTTCAGAAACTGAATTCCAAGACTACGGAAGGGAAATGCGAATTGCCTACAGTTCAGTTGAAAGTCCCAAGTGAAATACACTGGGAAGAACCAAAACAACCAGAAAGAACAGAAAAGATTCATCTGGTTTATGTTAAATAAAAAGAAGCGATCAATGTAAAATTTATATTTGATGGGGAGAGAGTTTTCTTTAAAGAACATGAAAGAAAATCTGCATTTAATAAATGTTTAATTTCAACTCACTTTTTTAAAATTAAAATCAATTAAATTTAAAGGATTAAATATAGTAAATTGTATCAAAACTTTGGAGGAGAAAGTAACGACAATTAGCTTTGCAGTATCACTGTGAAACATGATAATTTCAAAAAGCTAATTCTCGTTATTAGTCAATTATTAGTTTTTCTCACATTTCGGAATGTTTTCTAAACGCACTGCGAAATAATGAAATGAAAAAATGACCCGTTAACGGGGGCGAAACTAGTTTGTTTTAATTGTAAATATTCATGTTTTTTAACTTTTAACTTTTTTAGACTTTGTGTGTTGGCTCCATCCAGGAACTTAGAAAACGTTTTAACACACGTAAAGTAAAATATTTTAACGTGCTCTAAAAATTACTTAATAAATTGCGACGCCGACGCACTTGTCACAAAGTTTAAAACAAACAAAGTTTAAAAGGATAAAAAACTACTAGTTTCGGCCCATAGGTTAAGGGGGGCCTTCATCCGGTAAAATAAATTTAAATGATAAACATGAGCTTACATGGCTAATGTTAAAATTAATGCATTTCGGGTAATGAGCTGTGATTGGATGGGGGGTAGAAATTTTTTTTAAAAGAGGGGGAGAAGGAAGGTGCTATGGAGTCAATCCATTTTGAGGGTAGAAAGGGTAAGGGAAAAAAAAAATGTGTTGCATTTCTTTAATTTAGAAATTGTTTACTATAGGTTTTATTTTTGCGAAGGCCGTATTTATCCATGTTTTGGACTGACAGAAATTGGTTGTAACAGTGTGGATTGGTTAAGATATGGTAAGATTCTTTACATTTGCATAAGAAATCCTTCTTTTCCTGGCAAATAATGGAAACTTGGTCAAAATTAATGTTGTGCTGTTTTTCTTTTGAATGAGATACCGTGTTATAATTATTATCATTAGTTCTCATGGCGTAACGGTGTTGGTAAATGCGTTTAGATAGCTTTTGTTTGGTCTCGCCCACGTAAACACAGCCGTGACCATTGGAACAGGGGATGCTGTATATGACGTCTTTGCTTTTCAATGGATCTTTTTTGGTTTTTTTGTTGGCTATGTTGGGATTGCATAATTTAGCAATGGTGTTATTACTGGAGGAAGTAAGCTTTATGTTTAGGGTTTTAAGTGTTTTTCCCAGTGCTTGAAAAAGGTTTGGATGAAATGGAAGAGATATGTATTTGCAGGGTGAAATGTTAGGATCCTTTTCTGTGGTGTAATACATTCGTGTGAATTTGATGATTTGCTTGTTAGTGAAGGGAGGGGGGTATCCATTCTGGGTAAAAAGGGCTCTAAGGTTTTGAATTTCATTAATGAAAACGGATAGGTTACTTGATATATTAAAGGCGCGGTTTACGGCCATTCTAATGTTATTGATTTTGAAAGGTTTGGGGCGGTAGGATTGAAAGTTTAATGTAATTGGTTGGGCCGAGTCCTTACGATGTACCGAGGTACAGAAGGAATTATTGGTTCATTTTATTGGTTCTAAAAATGCAATACAGTAAAACCTCGTTAAGTCGTCACTGAAGGGACCGAACATTTTTGACGACTTAAGCGGAGTGGGCATTTTTGAAAAAAAACCCAAAAAACACTGAAATACAATATTTTTATGAATTGCTGTAGGATTCGGTGAGAAAAAAGAAGATTTTCAGAAATCAATACATGCAAATGAATGAGTGGAAAATAAAAAAAAAAAAACACATTTTATACTTATCACATTTTATTTTGTTTTACTAGCATTAAAATAATCCAACAGTGTTGATTGATGAAGGTGCTGATTACTGGTAACAATTCGAAACACTTTGTAATGAAATGGAACTCCAACTTTTGTGCACATAGTTAATCGTATCTAAAACCGAAACTTCTAGCTTTTCGTTCCTATCCAAGACTTTTATCATGTCCTTTACAAGCATTTTTTTGTACTTTCGTTTAAAGTCAAGAATTATCCCTTGATCTAAAGGCTGAAGAAGTGCAGTTACATTTGGAAGAAAAAAAACAATTTCGATCGCTTTTAAATTTTCGGGGCTTACTCGCTATGAAATAAAGTCACACTCAGTAGCGGTCAAGAAAAACGTCTACTCTTGACAAGAGTCGCAGCAAGAAGTGTGTAATTTCCTAAATGAATTTCCCACGTGAAAATTCCCCGTAAAGGCTAGGCTTTCTTAGAGTGAAGGGGCGGGACTGAAAAGATAGCAGGCAAAATTGAGAATAAAGGTGCTTTTCGCCATTTTTGAGGGTGACGAGTTATCCGGAGTAGAATTAAATTTGGTGACGAGTAAAAGAGGGTTATTTTACATTATTGCCTATGAGACTTTGTCGGGACCAAAGGAAAACGACGACTTAAGCGGAGTGACGACTTATCCGGGTGACGACTTAACGAGGTTTTACTGCAGTATTAGAAATTGTATTCTCTTTTTCGATTTTAAATTTTATATTGGGATGTATGGAATTAATAGTTGTTGAAATTTCATTTTGGGCGGATGGGTGTGAATGAAAGAGAAGATCGTCAACATAACGGCAATACATTGGTGTATTTAGTCCCTTGTTATCATAGATCGTGAAGGCTTCGTCTTCTATGTACGCCATGGAGATTTTTTTTTCACACGTAAAAACTTTTTAAAAAAGTATATTAATAAAAAATAAACATCTGATTAGTGATATGATAAACTTAACACAACAATCAAAACTAGAAATATTGTCGATAATTAGTAATAAAAGCTATTTATTGACTCTAGGTTTTAAAATAAATTAGATAAGATAAAAAATTAATTTTTCAGAAATTAATTTTTCTTTTATTTCCTTAATTTTTTGAGATTCATAATCTTCCCACTTAATTTGTTTAAATAATTTGTAAATAATATGGCTTTTTAAATGATATCCATAATTGTTTTTAATCTTATAGTTATTTAAGGAGTACAGCCAATTATTTCTCGTTTTTTTCCTTCCTTACTTCTATTTCTTTTTTTTTTATATCAATGAAATTTTTTATTATTACATTATAAATAAATTTTTCTTCTATTGTTAGTATTTTAAATCTTTTCCTAATACCGGTACTATTTTTTTCATCTATTCCTTTGTTTTTGAAATTAATAAAAACTTTATCTAATATTTTGAATAATATTCTATTAACATTTTCAGTTTGCTTCTTATTTATGAATATTCAGCAATTTGAATCTATAGAAGATTTAAAAACAATTAACTTTTGTCTAAAAGGAATTATTTCTTTGAAATTGTGGAATAGATATGTTAACGTATTTATTTTTTTATGACATATTGATAATGTTCATTCCAAGAAAATTTCTCGTCAATAAATATTCCCAAATATTTTTGTTGCGTTATGTATTCGATTTTTTCACAACTACATTGGTAACTATTTATTGGACATATATTGTCAATATTTTTACATGTTATATTATGTAACATATGGTATGTTTTTTTATTAATAATTTTATTTTAGTTTTTCATTGTCATGATTTTCTTTTTTTTTAATATTTATAGATTGAATGTAGTTTTCTAATGTTTTTTTTTTCTTTTACATTTTTGATTTTCAAAAACCTCAAATGTTTTCAGCTGCTTTGATAGCGGAGAGAAGTTAATTTCTCATTGAGTTCATTTAATTCGCCTTCTTCTTTAGCACTGAAAGGATTTCTCACTTGAGCTGAAATTAACGTTCTCTTAGAGCTTTTAAATGACACGGAATCCAATTTCTATGCCTGTTCCGAACTCCTTACCAAGACTCATAACTTTGATGTTTCTACGGCCTTTTATACTTGTCCCTTATCTGCAAACCACTGGCATGCAAAACTTTCGGCTTTCTGATTGATACCCGAATATTTTTGAGTGGGAATGTCTGGAAGCTGTAGCCTCCCTGAGGCATATGGAGGAAGTTTATCAACCAACTTTCCAACAAAGGTTAGATGGGAAAAAATTTAAACATTTATTAATAAAAATAGTTTTAACAAAACTACAAGTTACATTTTTTTAAAAAAGAGATAAAATACACACATAGCAACGAAACCATGTGTTATTAAGATAAATGCCTAAAAGGGGTAAATACATTCCAGTCATAAAAACCATTAACAAAATTCACATTCTTACGCTTTTTTATCCATTCACTTTAACCTAAGTTTGCGACTAATTTACTAATTTACATTTTTTCCCTATTGTTGTTAACTTTTCGCTTCTCGTTGTTGTTTCACTGTCAACGTCTTATCTCTAAATTTTGGATGTCTAGGATCTTTAGGCAGTTATTTAGATATTTTAGACCCCTATTTTTGAATACTATACTTAAATAAAATGGTTAACAAATAGACAAAATCTTCTGGTGATAACGAATGGACGTTTTGCAGCCACAGTGCTTCTTTCCAACATATCCTCTACAATGATAGGTAGCATTTTGAACAGTCACTGTAACAGATGTGTGCGTGAGACCAATAAACAAGGGTTTTTGTTTGTGTGTTGCCATGGAGATGAATTGGAATTTCTGTTTTTGCCTTCGCTAAATCGCTTCCGCATTTTCTCAAACAATTTACCAATTTCACGGCGTTCTCACCATCTTCGAAAATACCAACTTTGGAAAAGCTGAAACTTATTTTATTATTCGTACATAAAAAACGTAAGATTAAATTTAAATAAAATTCAAAGCTCTTCATAATCTATTAAGTATTTCGAATAACAGAGTCAATAGAATTTCCTCAAAAACAAACAGTTACAAAAATTGAACAGTTTTCAAAATTAAATAGAAACAATTCTATACTTTTAAATATAACATATTATGTTGACTAATTAACAAAGAATACGTAACTCGAAACATTAAGACAATAACGAGTTTTTGTATTTAAAATTGGAACATAATTTTATAACAATTTTACAGATATACCGGTACATCTATATTGTAAATTTTGTAAGCCCGATTTTTGAAAAATTAAAATTGTAAAAAAAAAAAAAAAAGAAAACCTCAATTGAAATATTTTACCATGAAAACGTTTATCCTCTCAGAATGTCGGGGAAAAAAAATAAACGGTTTCATTTACCTTATGGGTCCGAATCCGGAATTACACTACACAATAAATTTATGTACTCCTACCCTCGCTTTATAATTATGATGCTTTGTGTAAAAACCTATCTGTAACGGAGGTGAAACTTTCTAATAAATTAAAAAAATGGATTCCGACTTAGGTATTTCTTCTTATCAAAACTTAAAAACATAATACATACGTATTACCAAAATGTTCTAATGTATATAACAAATTTGATAATAATAGATATGTAAATGGATGCCTTGAATAGAACACGCTCTATCTCGCTGTAGGAATTGAAAGGAGTTTATTTTGTTGTTCAGCTTCGCTCCAAATTAGATCATGTTCGGTTAAGCTTTTAATAAACAGGATTATTAAATGGAAACATTCAAAACTATTAAAATAATGATTCTTAATTTGCTGTTGATAAAAAGAAAGTTAATTTTTAACTTAACATAACTGTTTAGCTTAAAGTATGGAATCACTCTGAGGTGAAACATAAAGCGAATCATTAAGGTAATGTATTTTCTTAGAACTTCATATAGACAGTATGTACGTATATATACTGCCACGCTATGACATTGGCCTCTCACGTCTGAGTATCAGGGTTCGGTTCTCGTATGGATTTCGTGATGTCGACGATCCGCGCTGGGTAGGTTTTCTCTGGGTTCTCCCATTTCCCCTGCACTTGTCCCACCATTCTTTCTCAGACTTTCTCTTCATATGTCGTTATTTCCGTAGGTTAGTACAATAGACCTATGGTCGCAGTGTTTGGCTTCCCTGCTACCTACATTCACCACATACACGATTCTAAATTGGCAAATAAACTGATCATATTATGTCTGTACAAAAATGAAAAATATGTTATAAAAGAAGTATGTAGTAAGCTAAGAATGTGATTCATATGGAGGAAAAGCATACACTAGAAAAAAGTAGAAAAAAATGGGCTGTAAAGTAATAGAGGGTTGGGAACATGTGAGTTTTGATTGCGAGAAATTGAATAAAGAAAGAGAAATATTGGAAATTAAAAATGTTATGGATAGAAGAAGTTGGTGGTATAAAATATTGTCTTCTCAGTATAATAAATAAAAAAATATGTAAATTTATAATAGGATTTATTGAAAAAGGAAAAAATGGAATTAATATAGAATTAATTTGAATAGTAGGGTTACTATTATTAACTTCTTTAATTGTTTCACTTAAACTTAAATATATAAATAAATAATGGATGATATAATATTTCCTATTATTACTCTATTTTGTATAATTAATTAAAGTATATTTCCTGTCTTTATTATTATTATGGAAAAGTTTCAAACCTTGGGTTTCCCCATCAAAGACAACATGGCGGGTCCAAAGCACAAATTGTCAAGTGTAAAAAAAAGTGTGCAAGAATAACTTTTCTAACTATGCGTGTTGTGTTGAGTACCACAGCCTTCTGGAGTTGTGCATAAGTGTTTTTATGAAGTCCTAGAGTGCGGAGACTGTGCCGCACTGAGACTGTGCAATGTGTGAGGCGGACAGGACAGTGGCGGACAGGACGACGGGTACAACACGTACTCGGTCCTGCCTCCACTGCTTCTGGAGCTCATGTGCAGGTTGTTGTATTTACTGATCTTCTCTGCGTGAGTTCTCTGCTTGTTCTTGCTGATAGGCACTGCAATATCAATGAGATAGGTCTGTTTGTTGGTCTTATCAACAAGTATGATTTCAGGTCTGTTGTGATGCATGGTTTTGTCTGTGTGAATTGGGCGGTCCCAGTTTGCGACCTTTGTCGATTCCAAATTCCATCCCGATGTCTTTGGTGAACTGCGTGGTGACTTGTAGTAAATTAGTAAGTTGTGAGTTGTTTGTGGCATACAGTTTAATAGTATAAGAAGTGGGTGATTTTGTATGGTATCAGAGTGCCTGAAGTAAGCCTATAACCGTGTTTTGTGTTATCTAGTATGTGACTCAGTGGATTCAAGGCGAGGCAAAACCAAAGAGGACTCAAGAAGGCTCCCTGGAAAATACCTCTCCTTATCGCGGCATCCAGGAATGCCGTGATTTTGGCGTGTATCTTGTAGAGATGGAGAGTGTGTAGGAGCCAGGAATGAGGGACTACGTCAAATGCCTTCTTGTAGTCGATGTACGCGATGTTTAAGTTCTTATTCTTCGTGCGCGCCTGCCGCAGGATTACCGAGTCAATAAGAAGTTCCTCCTAACAACCCTGGGAATTCCTGCGACAGCCCTTCTGCTGTTCGGAAAGGATATTATGTGTTTCCATGTGTGTGTAGATTTTGTCTGCAAGACAGGAAGTGAGGAGTTTGTAGAGTGTCGGGAGGCAAGTGATTGAACGGTAGTTTGCAGGGTATGCTGTTTCAGTGTTTTTGCTCTGTGGGTATGTGACACTCTGTGTGAGGAAAAGAGGCATATGTTCTAGGTGTTGGATTATGTCAGTGAGTGTAAGAGCTAGCTTCCTATGCAGAGACCTGACCCTCTTGATCCAGATGTCCATGTTTTAGTGTTGTCTGTATGTCTGCGAGAATAATCTCATGGAAGGACATGTAGGGTAAGTGTTCAGTCAGTTGTTGTTTATCCGTGATCCATGGTGCTTTGTCATTGTGGGAGATGGGGTTGGACCATAGAGACGACCAGTATTCATGTAATGTCTCGCTGGTGGGAGTGTTTGTGTTCGGTGTAGTAGAGGGAGATGTAAGGGATCCGTTATTTTTTTTTTTCATTCTACTGGAAAGTGTTGTTCTGTTGTTTGCACAGAGTGCACTGTTTGTATCTTTGTAATCTTATTGAAAGTGCACTCTGTCTTTGTTTTAGTGTGTCGAGATATTCCTTAACCTGGATATGATGGTTTGAGTGTGAAGGGTGAGTGTTTATGTGCTTGAATATCTTTCTAACCTGGCCCATAAGTTTCTTTGTTTTGTTTCCTGCACAGTACAGTGTGAGTCTGGATACGTCTCCTCTATGGTCGTTGATGCGGCCCTCAAGGCGACGTCTCCAAGAGGGGACGTATTCTTGTGACCGTGCAGTGGGATGTATGTGGTGTTGTTTGATTCCAAGTGCCCGAATGGTTCCTTGTGCAGCGCAGTACAGTGTTGTGTGTATGTCTTCTAATGTTTGGATATTGTCAAGATGTTGTGGGTTAGTGTGGTGTTGAGATGGTGTATGACTGTGGAGATTTGTTTTGATATGTGTACTTTGGGGAGTGGCGACCTGAGTGTGGGGCTTGTGCTTGTGTACTGTGCTCGTTAAGTGCAGAAATGATCATGTGCTGCTTGTAATATATCATTAGTTGTATTATTGGGGCATGTGTACTGAGGGGTACAGATTGCTTCTGTGTTTGCCATAGAGGTAATGTCTTCTAGTGGGGTGGGGTGTGGTGTCCTGTGGTTGGATTCAGCGACCTCTTCCCTAATTTGTGTAAGTATGCATAGAGGAATAAGATTGTTTACTAGTATGGAACGTCGCTGATCCGCTACTCGCTGTTCGCTAAGTCCTAACGATGGATAACGTGTAGTGAATGCGTGGTGTAGTGACTGTCTGCTGTATCCTTATGAGATGAGTCCCTAACTGTGTAACGGTGTAGAAGTCGCGCATAAGATCCTAGTTTATCTGCGATGACCATCGGATGCGCTGGCGTGGTTTCCCAGTTTTTGTTGTCGCCTGCTCTGACACAGACAAAACGCTTCCGACCGTTCGGGTTGGATGGTGTTGCCCGGGCATTGTGGTAGCCATACTACAGAATGGGGTGCCACTTTCTCCACCACCACCTGCGGAAGACTGTAGTATATTTTTCGAACGGAGGCCTCTGCCTAACCCCCGAACGCGGGTCACTTTTTCCAGCGTCACACCCAATGCAGCATGACCAATATTAGAACAAGACGTCATCATAGATGGTTGGTCCATTTAGCTACCCTAAAGCTAGTGTAGTTCCCGCCCCCACCGCGAGGAGGTAGGGTCCATGGGAGCTTATTATTATTATTATTATTCAAGATTAACCTTTTAAGTTTATTTGTGAATAGGGCCTTTCATCTCAGCAGCCCAATAGAAGCTTTTAACTCTGAACTGAATATTCTAGGACGAATGCTATTAAATAATGGTTATCCTCAACAAATTTATACATATGCACATAAAACGCACTGTAAAACGGATATATCACAATGACGTAGTAGCAGAAACACCGTTCCAACGCAATATAAGTTATGTTTCCATTGACTATCACTCCAATTTGTTCCAAGGATCCGTAAAATTTGTGCTGCCCACAATATTATTATCATCACTTCACCTACTCGATCTACTGTGGAAAACTTATTAAGTGCAAACGGTAGAAATGTAAAGACTGAAAAGAAAGGTTTAGTATTGACCACGACTGCCAATATATTGGTCAGACACGGTTACAAAACACATCTCGGAGCACCGTAGGGCTATTACGAACCGAAATACTGATTACCTTACGTTCATGCATGTCATCTCCCATAAGCATACTATAAACTTAGATCAACCAAAAATAGTCGCATTCTGTCAACATCAATATAAACGAGAATGAATGGAATCTTATTTCATTCTTACATTACAGAACGTTTATAATAACAGCTTATCGGTACCTTCAATACCTGAATATGGATGTGGTAGAAAATAAAGGAAAATAAAGAAAAACGAAAAGAAAAGAAATATAAATTTCAAATAAAATATCCAATTTTCATATCAACTAATCGAATTAATAACATCTTATATTATGTTTTATTCTAATTTTTGTTTCTTTGAGGTTCGTTACAGATAACCACCTGACAACAACTCTCACAGCAGCTAATGATTTAAAAAGGAAATAAATAAATCTGGGATTATAGCGCCTTCACATCTTACAGGAGACGACAACAATCAAGGTTGCCATAATTAGTGCTTTCAAAAGACATCACCAGAGTGCCGAAGTCATCAACGTCAAGCCGCTTCACGTCACATTGCCCCTATGGGAGATACGCACGGACTATCTACGAGAGATACGCACGGACTATTTACATATTCTGGACTTTAATATTTAAATCCAAACATGATGTTAGGTCTTCACTTGAAAAAGCGTCGACTGTACGCACGCGAAACCTGGTCGTTGTAATTTTAAATTTTATTCATGTAAATTTAATTGTATATAGTTTTACATTTAAACAAGTTTTAGAAATTTTAGTCAAAATGTGTTAATTACATTTTTTAAACAGGTGTGCCGGCTTCGATTTTGATTTTTATGAATAATCAGCACAAGTAAAAATGTACTTTTATTATTATTATTATTATTATTATTATTATTATAACTAGTCGGCTACCCGTCGCTTCGCTCCGGAAGCCTCGCGTATGTAACGGAAGACAATTTGTTATTTATTAAAAAAAAAACACACACAAATTACATCAAGTAAAATAAAACTAAATTTTTTTTTAATTTTTTTTTAATTTTAATTTTTGATATATATATTCTCTCAATTCACGACTGCTTTTAGAATCAGCGTGTGAATCATATAACTGTGATATATTTTTATTTTTTATAGAGATTGGAATGTAATCCTTGTGGTCTAATGCCTAAGACGTCTAACTTCGGAGCAGAAGGTTGCATGTTGGATTCCAGTAGATAACTTGTAGAAATTATTTCTATTTTTGTAAATTACAATAATTGCACCAGACCGACAGAGAAATAAAAGATTTTCGTAATATAGATACAATTTTCAGTAGCTTTTGAGCTACAAATAGTAAGCTTTCAGTATTCTACTTAATAGAAATAGTGCTTCTTTCTTTCTTGAGTCTCTTTTTTTTATTTCCATTGATACTTTACAGTGGTTTTTGAGTTAGAAATAGTGATTGTTTTTGAGTAACGAATAGCGATTTTTCAGTATTCTACCTAATAGAAATAGTGATTATTTTTTTTTCTGTTCTTTTTTATCCAATTCCAATTGATACTTTTCAGTGGTTTTTGAGTTACAAATAGTGAAAATTATCTATATCTATTAGCTAGGCCATCAGATTGTTCGATATAGATATTTGAAGAAGAGATTTCAGATGGACGTTAGTTGATATAGATGATAAATGAAGATCATAGCTTGTATACGAAATTCTTCGCAACAAATTGATTGTGAGTATTCTTTAGAGTGAAGATAACCAAATTCTGTTGAATTGTGACTCAAAGACCTAAAGTTGTATGTGAGTTAAGACAACGTTTTCCAATTATATGGCAACTTTATTTAGAGTTTGTCCTTGAGCTTTATTGATAAATATCGCATAAGAAGGTCTGATCGGAAATTGTTTTCTTGTGAAAGTGAATGGAAGTAGATTACCGCAGGGTTCCATAGACATCCTATGGATGAAAACAAAATCTCCTTTGTGAGTTCTGTTATAATTTCGGTTTCTATGAGATCATTATCGAATGAACAGCATTTAAGTTGAGTTCCATTGCAGTATGCAAACTTGGGATTGATGTTTCGCAACAATATTATTGGAGATCCAATCTTCAATGACAAACGATGTTGAGGAATTCCGCTGAGATTCAATGCGTTCAGACACTTGGGCATATAGAGATGTTCGTGTGGTGAATTATCAGAAGTGTCAATTTTATTCGCACTTGTATTGTATGCTCCGTAGTCTCTCCTTGTATTCTTAGACTTATCATTCGATTGATGTTATCGACACTCTCGTTCATCTCGTTTATCCAATTCCAATTGATACTTTTCAGTGGTTTTTAAGTTACAAATACTGATTTCTCAGTATTCTACCTAATGACGTACTGCTTCTTTCTTTTTTGACTTTCTTTTTAATTACAACTAGTCGGCTACCCGTCGCTTCGCTCCGGAAGCCTCCCTTATGTAACGGAAAACAATTTTTTATTTATTAAAAATAACACACACACACACAAATTACATCAAGGAAACTAAAACTTAAATTTTTTAAAACCTTATTTTTAATTTAATTTTTGATGTCTATATTCTCTCAATCTACGACTGCTTTTAGAACCACCTTGTAAATCATATATCTATGATATATTTTTATTTTTTACAGAGATTAGAATGTAGGCCTAGTGCAGTGTTTCTCAACCTTTTAGTACTTGCGACCCAAATTTCAATCACAACTCTCATCGCGCCCTCCGAAAAAAAAAACAACCTCCAAACCTATCTGTTCAACCAAAAAAAAAAAACAAAACCTCCAAATCTTGTTTTTTAATAAGATTTTTTTTTCTCGATATGCTCGCGCCCCCCCTTTAGTTTTATCGCGCCCCCTAGGGGGGCGCGCCCCACAGGTTGAGAAACACTGGCCTAGTGGTCTAATGGCTAAGACGTCTAACTTCTGAGCAGTATTCTACCTAATAGAAATAGTTCATCTTTCTTTCTTGACTATCTTTTTTTTTCATTCCTATTGATACTTTTCAGTCGTTTTCGAGTTAGAAATAGTGATGGTTTTTGAGTTACAAATAGCGATTTTTCAGTATTCTACCTAATGAAATACTGCTTCTTATTTCTTGACTCTTTTTTTTTTATATTCCAAATGATACTTTTCAGTGGTTTCTGAGTTACAATAGTGTTCAGTATTCTATCTAATAGAAATACTGCTTCTTTCTTTTTTCAGTCTCTTTTTTTATTCTAAGTGGCACTTTTCAGTGGCGTTTGTGTTCCAAATATTGATGGTTTCTGAGTTACAGATAGTGATTTTTCAGTATTCTATCTAATAGAAGTATCGCTTCATTCTTTTTTTACTTTCATTTTTATTATAATTGTCACTTTTCAGTGACGTTTGAGTTACATTTATTGATGGTTTTTGAGTTGCAAATAGTGATTTTTTCGGTATTCCACCTCAAAAAAAGAGTGCTTCTCTCTTTCTTGACTCTATTTTCTTTACTCCAACAACTGGCGTGTACACCCACATATTTTTCAATATCACATAGGATTTGGTTAAGTAAGAATATTTAAAACGTTTCGGCAATTATCGTTCTAATTGTCAGTTTCGAATTACAAATAAACTGACTGATGTGAAATAAATAAACAATCTTGAGATTCAAAAAAAAGATTGAATACATTCCTCATTGATGGGGGAAAGGAAAGGAGATATAAGTCAAAAAACCTATGAAGAGAGTTGTAGTCCCTATGGCCTAATGGATAAGGCATCTGACTTCGGATCAGAAGGTTGCAGGTTCGATTCCTGTCGCGGATGTTTCATTGTAAAAATTATTTCTATTTTCCATTCGCTCAGAAAATTGCGCCGGACAGACAGACAGACAGACAGACAGACAGAGAAATAAAAGATTTTAGTAATATAGATTTAATTATTTAATATAGTGAGGATTGATGAAAAACAAATTTAATTTAATCTTAAATTGTGAAGTACTTAATTTAAATTATTTAAATGTTTGACGTAATAAATGAATTTATAAGCTTCAGAATCCATTATCTAACCTGTAAAGGGCATAATCCCGAAGAAGTTAAATAAATTTCTTGTTACAGTAAAACCTCGTTAAGACGTCATCGACGCTAGTTCGATGGCTAAAACATTCCAGATCGCAAAATGTGCCGATTTCTGCCGTGATTCTCAAAGAAAAAGCCATGGAAATTGCTAAAGAGTTGAACATTGAAGATTTTGGCGGCAGCAATGGTTGCCTGGAACGTTTCAAAGACAGACATTGCCTTTCTTTTAAAACGATTATAATGTGGTAACTATAAAAAGTGGTTTTATTTTTTTTACTTTCCACTCATTTGCATGTATTGATTTCTGAAAATCTTGTTTTTCTCACCGAATCCTACATCAATTCATGAAAATACTGTATTTCAGTGTTTTTTTGTTTGTTTTTTTTTTCAAAAATTCCCACTCCGCCTAAGTCGTCAAAAATGTTTGGTCCCTTGAGTGACGACTTAACGAGGTTTTACTGTATTATTATATTTTACAGTATTTACATGTGAATATAGGTGATATTTAAGTATTTAAATTACTCTAAAAGCATACACAATTGAAATAAAAAAATTATATTATTTAAGAAAAAAAAATCCTTCAAAGAATGAAAAATTACTTTTAAATGATTAATTCTTAAAGATGCAATAACATCAGCTTACTAAAATTTTTGTCTTTAATTCTTAACTTCTGTTTGTAATGTTGAAAGAGAAGTTAAAAACTCCAAATGGAAAGAAAGCTAAATGAAATAATAATAATAAAAATGCTCCTCCTCGGAATTGATAAAGAGAGAAACTAATAAAAAAGAGATATGAAAGCAAACTAAATTGATATAAGTTTAAAAGTAAATAAAAATGAAGCTAACTATTTCTCTTAAGCTTTTTTTTTCTTTTTCATTTAGTCCTTAGAGAGTTATGAGCTGCTTCTGAAAGAGAATTTCTAATATGATTTCTTTTCTTAACTTAAGTGCAACGAATACATCTTTTAAAGGCGGTACTTTTAAGTGTGTTTTCAATGGGAGACTCTGAGGAAGTGATTTTATATTAAATAAGACTTAACAATCACCAGAACAGAAAGACAGCAAATGAATATTAAAACAAGACATCTTTGTTCAATCATTGGATGCTTATTAAAAAATAGAATCAGCCTTAATTGAAATGCAAATTTCAATTGAAAAAGATGCGAGAAATTCAATTAAGTGAAATCCTGAAATAGTTTTTTTTTTCAATCTAGTGAAAATGTTAAAAGAAATTTAATTTGGAGTTTTCTTTATACAACCATAAATACGACCAAATAATTAATTTAAAAAATCTTAAAGACTCACAGTTTCCGTTTCCAAGTTTGAGGGCTCTTCAGTATATTATTAATCATTATTTCTTTTAAGATTTTTAAAAAATATATATTTATATATATATATCTTTCTAAGTCAATCAACTTTCTCTTGTAAACATCAATAGAATGAAAGTCGTGGTGAAGGATATGTGATACGAATAATGATTCAAATTACAAATGTTGCTATTTTTGAGAAATAAATAAGGACACTCAATAGATTACAACTCATCTCCGAAGAATGATAGTGTTCTTTGTATTCCTAAGTTGTTCAGTATGGTCAACATCCATGGCAGTAACAACATGGGCATTGTATAAGAGAAAATTGTAAATTCGATTAAATTTAACTAATAAATAAATAATATTTACAGTAATACTTATTCCATAGAATTACGGGTTTGATCCTGCGAAATCAAAAGCTAAACTCTATAATTATTTGTTTCTAATTGCAAATGGTGTCGTTTTGTTTCTTGTATATCTTATCATTAAGGTGAGTTCTTTGGAAATTAAGAAATTCAATATTTCAGATGCTGAGGTTTTGATCTATCCTCTTGAAAGAAGCAGAGCCAGGTTATGAATTGTACTTTCAGTTTTAAATAACACAGAGACTGTGATCTGCAAATGAGTCAGTTTCAAATGTTGATAATTCCATGAAAATGGAAATGATCCCCATTGATCTATCGGATAACAAGACAATGATCATTGAATTTCATAAGAAATGCTAACAATCTGCTAATAGTTGGGAAGATCAAATTTGGTAATTGTAAAGCATTTCAGATTTCCTCATCACACCTGAAACTATAATTGGGGATTTCACGGCCTCTGAATGTAGTTGTGTATAGAGTTACATGGATACATCTGCGGCAGCAGTTTCCCCCATCACCTAAAGCAAGTTGAAGCCTAGATCCTGGCAGAACATTAAGGGCCCAGGCTTTTCAAATTTTGCAATCATTTTCTATATATTCGTGACATTCACGATACTCGTGTCATCCTATATATTATGACATCCGTTTTTTCTCAGTCCCTAGATGACATTATAATTTTGTAAGTTTACAAAAGCCTTTACAGAAAAGGCATTATAGTAAGACTATATAAATGTGAAATCTCCTATCCTCAAAGAATGGACAGTTTGTATAACTATAGCATTGGCTGCCGTATCTCACCCCTTACAGTGATAGTTACATCTGAATTACCCTTCGGAGGAGATTGTGATTAGGATGTTTCTTAGTGATGTTCCTGGCGATTAAAGTTTGGGCAGAAGTTTCGGATTTGATCCCGGCGGGGGATTGGAATTTTTCTTATGTTTTTTTCAGACGGTTCTAAGGTTCACTGAACTTCTAGAAAAATGAAGACGGCGCTTTTTCTTGGGACTGAAAGTGGGTGATCGTAGGATAGCCTGACCGTTTAAACTTCGTCATGAATTATCTTTCACACTGTATAAGGCTTTTACGACATCCTTAAAATTCATA
>JAFIDM010131306.1:0-22632 GCA_023159025.1 Thereuonema tuberculata
TGACAGGATTCTCCCTGACCTTTACTTCGGAGGGGATATTTGTCGTTCGAATGGGCAATTTCCATTTCCCCTCTTTCTTTCTTTTTTTTTTCCCCCTCTCTCCTAACTGCGATTATCCATCATCTTTCGCCATCACGATACGTCGCACGTGATTTTTGGAGCTACTTATCACGATTTAGGAATATGGAGTAGAGGGTGTGGATCGTAATTTGCCGATGCACAGTCAGTGAGAAGGAAGCATCCAAGTGCCCTAGAATAAATAAATAAAAAAAAGGAAAATCAATATTGTTTTTGACTTTTTCCCAAATACGAAGCTGCTTTATTTTGCTGAAGGAATTCGCTGAGATTAAAAAAGTAAATGTATACATATATCTACAAATATATCTTGGTTGAAACTGAGGTAATTTCGGAATTCTTTAAAGTTATATTTATCGACTGAAATTCTGGAAAAGTAATGTTATTTATATTTCTTCTAGAAAATTCGCAACTTATTTTGTGGCCGTTTGTATTTTGCGAAGCCATGTAAGTTCAAAATTTTGATCCGAATTGCCGAAATTTTATTTATTTATTTATATTTTTTTTTAAAAAAATCTGCTTTGATTGTAGGATTTAAAAAAAAAAATCACGTTTGAATTCTCTGTATCATTCTCTGTCTCTGTTGTTAGTCAGCCGGTTTTCGAAGAAAAGCGGTTTTAGAACAGTTCTTACAATTTATTCCAATCAGCTTTCCCGTTAGTATTTACGGCGGTTGTGAACACGGATTAGTCACTACTACTTTGCCGTCTCGCTTTCATATAAAACCATGTTTTAATAAATAAATTCTTCCGTCTGGAAATTACTCAGCTGGTGAGATGGTGAACTGAATCAAAGCTGTCGAGTGCATTTCCAAAGCGCCAGTCGTCAATTGTATTCTCTGTTATCAGGTTTGCCCCTGGTGTCTGTCTAAATGCCTTCGCACTCTTCAAAAAACGCGAATGTTAAGTGACATTACTACAAAATCTAAAGAGATTGAAATCTAATATACAAAGGAGAATGTCTGTTTGTTATTTAGGCATTCAAACCCTAAAGGAGATACAGTTGTTGTTTGTTAAACGCTGCCCGAAACGCCGTTGGATCCAGAAGGTCGAATCAGAATCGGCGGGACCGAGGTAGGGTCGAATAAGGTTTTTCTCTCTCCCACTTTCCCAACAATTTTTCTGGAAAAATTTTCGGATTTTTAAGATAGGCAGCAACAAAATGGAGTGAGAAACGGTGTGTCTCTTTTTCACCTACTTTTCAAAATATTTTGGAAACATTTCCTCGGTTTTGTTAAATTTTTTGCTTCTTTACAGCTAAGATTTATCCACTCTTACTAATTGTGGTATCCGGCGTTTTTAAAATGCAATCTTATTTATCCACTAAGATCGCATTTTAAAAACGCTGGATACCACAATCAGTAACCAAATAAATAAAAAGTTTTCTCCGTGGATGTAACAAAATCCACGTACCGAAGCTTGGCCTCAATTAATTGCGATCGTACTTAACAAACACTCTTTAAGCAAAATAAAGAATAGGTGGATCTTGCAGACCTACGTTACCAAAAGTATCCGCGCCAAAATCATATGTATAGTTTGCAATCGTGTGTGTGTATCCTCTGTATGTAACGCAAGATATCAGAAAGCTGCAGGGAAACTCTCACGTCTGCTGCAGCGCAGATGTAGTAGTGTCGGATGATCCAAGTGATGAACGAAACTATCCTGCAGAGTTTCTTCGCACTCTCCCATTTTCCGGCATGCCACCTCATCAGCTGAGTCTGAAGAAAGGATCAATTATGATGCTCCTTCGCAATCTCAATCCAAAGAAAAGATTCTGTAACAGCACACGATTGGTCGTTAAGAAGTGTCATCGCAATTTAATCACAGCAGAAGTTCTTTCGGAAAGCAACAGAGGTGATATAGTCACTATTTCCAGGCTTGATTTTCAACCGAGTGATGTCAGTTCCCAATAATGCCCGCATCAAGCATTCCAATAAAGAAATTCCTAGCAATGCATTTATTTTAATTTTTTTATCCGTCATAACATAAGACGGGCAAATACTCTATTGATAATAAATTCTGCATGTCCCGTGCAACGGATGTTGCTTGAGCATCCCTTCGATAAAAAATGCGTATGGTAGATCGGTTCTTTAAAATCAATTTTAACTTATTTTCAATAATTCTCTTCCTTTCCATCTCAAGATTGATATAGAAAAATAAATATTTCAACTCATTATTCAAGTATTTAAAAATAAATCTTTTTAAATACTTGCGTAATGAGTTGAAATATTTTAATTTAACTTATTTTGTTTTTCTTCCACAGCAAGTTAGCAGAAACTTATCTATTAAGGTACTGAAGATAATTAGAAGAATGTTATATTTTAGAATTATAAATAGTAATAATGCAGTTCATTCCGAAAAACCCTTTCTAATTAAAAAATAATAAGAAAAAAAATCTTCGTGATTAAATTCACACTATTCAAAGACACGATTTGTCGTTGTATGTATAGCGACATTTTAAATTTTTGCTAGTTTATTGCCTTCTCATGGCAGTGATTAATAAACAAATTAATAAGCATTGCTATACATCAAAAGTATTTCATTTATCGCTTCTAAACATTTTGTATTGCCTTAGCATTCAAATGGCATTTTTTTTTTTCTTTCTTTCTTTTTATATTTTCTTCCTTTTTATTTTATATTCGCTAGTACAAGTTTGATTTTTTTTTTTGCGGGTTTTTGAAAGTTGGCCTTCCAACTATATCTTATTTAATTATTTAGTCTATAGCCTGTTTGAAGGACCGCCAGGCTTTTTAAAGTTAACGAATCAACCGTTTGCATATTTTACGTTTCTGGTTGGCATGAAGAACAGTCAATTATTACGACATCACAACTTAGCTTCTCTCTCGTCGAAAGAAATGGCGCTACTATCGAAAGAGTTTCTGCTTTTCATCCATATTGTAGCAAAGGGTCTTCGATAGAGTCCCTTATAATTACTATTTAATTTTTTATTTATTTATTTGTTTGTCTGTTTATTTTTAAATAAATAAAAAACGCCAACTAGCCTACAAGTTCTTTGAGATTGTAATTCCGTTTGTTCATCTGAAGTGGATATACTTCAGATGATCTTCTAATTACGCAAGAATTATTTTCATTTGGGATGTTGTTGAAAAACGGTTGGGAAGTATTCTCCAAAAACGGAGGAAAAAATGTTGTGATGTTCCATTTAAAATAAGAAAAATACAGCCACTTCCCTTTGTAATAAAAGTTGTATAAAAATATAATTTTTGAATTCACAAAGATTTAATATTCCCATCCTCATCTACCGAGTCTCATTTGAATGGGGTAGAAAACACATCCGGAAACACTCAACCGGAACATTTTACGGACCACGTAGGTTTGTCTGATTGTTAATAAAAATTGTTTCAAATTAGTTCGTGTTGGGCTCTATTGCGAACGTGTTTCCTTACTTGTAACTATGGGTTAGCACAAAAAGAAGTTAGAACGTCGAGGTTTTTATATGTCAAAAATAGTATATAATAATAATAATAAAAAAAAATTGTAAACCAGAATTTATTTAAATTTATTTAATCTCTAAATTTTGAACCTTCCTGTGATTTTGTAAAGATTTATTCAAGTTCGAGGAAAAAAAAAAAATCGCAAAGTATATAATAATTGTAGATTAAAATAAAGAAATAAGTTTGTATAAATAAAAAATCAGTTGAGGTGAAAAGAAAAACGCATTTCGGAGCTGATCTAATTAGCGACCCATTTGGGAGTTATTGTGATAGCGATCAGAATCGGTAGCTATTGCGTTTGTCCTGTCCGTCCGTCCACCCTAATAACTCCCGAACGGAAGGTCGGATCGACAAACGCACTTCACCATCGTGTTCAGGGGCCCAAACACCGTCGGAATAGGGTATAACATTTAATAGCGGAAATCCAATGAACCCCCCCCCCCCCCCCCTTCTCGAGATATTTGGCATTAGAGAGTTTTTGCCCAGCTCGCTAATTTATACGGTAGCGCTAAAGTCACATGACTGGTATTCTGCGCATGCGTCACTGTCCCGTAGAGGAAATACCGTTAACGTGATACGTTAACTTTCCTCCAATAGCGTATCGCTTTACGGTGGGAAACATGAAACATGAGTTCCGATAAACCTTAGAGAATTAGATTTAACATGAATGACGACTTGATACTCTTGCGCGAAGTTTCATTTCATTTTCAATTATTGCTTGAAAAGTTAAGCCATCTTCTAGTGTCTGTATATCGTTTTTTTCGAAACGGAAATACAATCGACAATCCTCATCATTCATTTCATTTAAACTCAACCTTGGATTTTCCTCTTCTCGAACCTAAATGTTTCTTTCTCTCAGGATATTTTGTGTAACACTAGATCTTAAAACAAATCATCGTCAATGCCTCCAAATGCAGCGATCTGAAGTATGTCTTCCATCTTGTTTATTAGCTTACCGTGTCCACTGACACGTTATGGCGAAAACTCTCTTCATGACAGATGCCGCTATTGTGTTTACCGTATTCGTTCACGTAACATTTGCGTTTCCCGTATATAAATCACGTTATGGCAAAAACTCTATTGTTTTCTTTGGATTTCCGCTATTGACTTAAATGTTAGAAATGCAAACATATCATTTCATTTGTCATCTGTTGCTTGACGGGTAAGGTCTCGGGCTCAAATGCTTGAGGTTGTTGGTTAAAATCCGTATACCTACTTTTTTTTCTTCTTTCTCTCAATCATTTTTCTCAATGTCCTCGTGGTTTTTTATTTTAACTTACGCTAATGTACTTCTGTTTTTTTATTATTATTATGGTTCCCCCTTAACTTTAGCACAAAATTATATTCACCACCACTGACGATCATTTACATAGTTGTTTTATATTAGAAAAGTAATGACAAAGGGCGCATCTCAACTTAGGGGCCGTCCATTAATTACGTGAGGTGTTTTTTTAAAAAACTTGGACCTCCCCCTCCCCCTTGGTGAGATTTGGTGCGCTGTGGTTGAACCCCCCCCCCCCCCTCCATCACGTAAGATTTCAAAAAGTCAAAAAATCAAAAAAGTTCAAAAATTCATTATTACAAAATGTTGTAATCTGTTATAATATGTATATTCTCTGAATAAAAAAGTTGACGTGAGATTCGTTGACCCCCCACTCTTCCCCACTTTTGACCTCACGTAATTAATGGACGACCCCTTACGATTCGCCACAGATACTTTGTAACAACTTTCTCTCCTATAAGCAGTCGAACAATGACGAAGCTCGTCCTCACATGTTTGCTTTGTGATGACTCATTTATTAACTATCTGTTGATATTATCATCAGTAAACGATATTGGACGTATTTCCTTTTTCTTATATGTAAGTAAAGAAAATACATTAAAGTAAGAAATATATGAGCTATCAATTCAAAATTTTACATTAAAGAAAGAAGAGGACTTTTTTTTTCTTTTCGCAAAATCGTTATATGAAGTATATCGCTTCGTAGAGATGTACCATCTCCTCTATTGACGTATCTTTTTAAAGCATTGTATTAAAGTAATATTTTTAGACTGTGTAACGCCTTTATGAAATACGGGGGGAAAATATCGTATGAAAAAATAACTAACAAATGTTGCGACAAAAGAAGATGCTTTTTTATTTGATTATTGTAAAGATTGAATATAGTGTCAGGTATTGGATTTATTTTATGAAATTTAGATGAGGTGTTAATATTTGTTGTAAATTTATGTATTTGAGAAATTTTATTATTTATTGATTTTATTTTATTCCTGAAGTAAGAATTCTTGAATATTATCATTTTAATTAATTTGTAATTTGTTTTGGAACAAAGTATTATCCCAGATAATCTGTTACAATCCATTGTTACATTGTTGGGATTAATGCATGTGCAGATTAGAATGTTGTCTCGTGCAGGCTAAGTAGTAATTGGAAATTATGATTGTAAGGAAAGACACTCGATTGAGTTGTGAGTGGAGTAAGTTGTTGTGAGATTCACTCGGTTTGATCGTAGGCGGAAAAGTTTTGTTATATAGGTGCTATGACAGAAAATCTGAAGGTGTAGTATAATAGATTTTAAGTGTATTGCAATACAAACGTAATTTTCTTGTTTGCCGAAACAGTTTTGTTTTTATTCAGTTTAAATTAGAAAATGTCAAAATTCGGCTCAATGATAAGGGCTCTTAAAAAAAAAAAAATGGCTTCAATCAGTAATTATTCATCGTCCCGGATTGTGAAAATAGTCCCGGGTTTTGTAATAATCGAGGGTTTGTCGTTTTGTTTTTTGTCTTTTGTTTATTTTCTTTTGGTTTTTAAAGTAGTTTTCCGGATTTTTTTTTTTTATTTGGTTGTGAAATTGTTTGTCCCGCATTGATGTCGGAAAAATCTGGTCACCCTATTCATGGAACCTCATTTAATTTTGCGTATTCTGTTATTTTCAGTTTGGGGAAAAATAGTTCAGAAAATAGAAAATATTTATTTAAATTTAGAATTAGGATGATTTTTACGCAAAACTGATTTCTTTTGGATCCATGACTTAAACGCGATTATTTGGAACGGATTATGTTTCCTTTCTTTCTTTCTTTCTTTTTTCGTGAACAAAAAGAAAAACACTTCTAAAGCAAGCAAACAGTAGGTGGGCGTCATGTACTTGGCTAATTTTTACAATTTTGTAATACACTTCATTAATTTTAGATACTTTTTTAACTTAATTATACGTGTAGTCTTCGACTTATGACGGTGTTATTTTTTCGACGAAAGCATCGTAAATCGATTTGGTCGTAATTCGAAAATCATATGCAGTACAGCATGTAGTGTGTATATACAGTACACATTATCAATGTCCGAACACTTTCTAAAAGTAATTATAATAACAGTAAATACTCAATTCCATTATTCTTTCCGCTATCTGCGCAATCAGTGTGCGAGCTCTGGTGACCTCTGCTTACGACTACGACCGCCGTCAGATGCAATTGGAAAATGCTTGTGAACGGTTGTAATCGGGACCTATTTGTATCTTCAAAGAGTATGTACGGCTCCGCTAGCTCGATTGGTAAAGCGTTTTTCTGTGGGCTGAAGTAGCCGGAGGAGGTCCCAGAATACCAGGTTTTCTTTCCCGGGTTGTCGGGCAAGCGTCGGATCGATCGTGCTACCTCAACTTTGTCCCGATGGCTTGGACCGTAGGAGCCTTATCTTTTGCGCTGCTTATTCTCGAGGGAAGGAGGGATCTGATGATTTCGTCTTACCAAAATGGATGTATCGTCACTTAATTTTTAGTGATAAGGCGCGATTTTTTTCACCAACAGCTTTTAAGATCCTAAAGAAGAATTTTGCGGGCGCTTTTTTTTTTTTGTAAATGGTTAAAATTTTGCTGATATTGTACTCGAAACGGCCACCGACTCCGGTTCGAAACCTGGTCGTATATTAAATATTTTTTTAATGTTTTCAATATTTTTAAATACCTTGTGTGTCTGCCTTTTTTAGAACTGTTCTTTAGGTTAAACTTCAGAATAATATATTGATTTTTTAGGATATTTTTAATTGATGTTTCATTTGAAAGAAGCCTCTTTCTCAGCTGTTATTGCTTAACGAGCCAATTTGAAGACACGTGACTGAATTGATAGCCCCTGAAATGCTCTGCCTTAACGTATCAGTCGTGGCAGTGTTTCCTAACTATGCGCAGCAGTCAACTCACAGGGATAAATTTTCATGGCAACCGGAGGATGGTAATATAGGTTTCTTTTTGGCCTATTGGAGCCATGAACCAAGAAAGTTTGGGAATCTTTGCAGTTTCGATTCCGGGTTTATTCTTGCGATTGGCCTTGGTTTGTAGGTAATGTATTAGACCAGCGATGATAGGGTGTCACGTAAGTTAGATTAAATACTGTTCGTGCAGAATTGTTATTATTAAAGTTAAAAATATAAAAAAAATGGGTTTTTCAATTTTAAGGAATATTAATTTTATTTTAATTGAAACACTGGATAATAACACCATTTCTAAAACTGCTTGAAAACGAATTGTTGAGATGACGAGAAAGTGTTCTACGAGTTCATTATATTTTTCATCAGTGCAAACATCAATATTTGAGTGTTTTGATTAAAACCGATCTGCAGATCTTTGAAGACTCTTTGGAAATCCTAGAACAGGTTTCTTAATTTTTCGGTGATCCACAGTTTAGCCTTCGTTAACCAATCAGATCGATTTTCGCTTTGAATTGAATCTACATATAAATATTGCTGCTTAATTTAGAAAAATATTATTTACAAACAGATACTATTTTAATTAAAAATATTTACGTGTGTTTCTTAATATAAAAAAAAGCGTAAATTGAGGCCATCACAGTTGAAATTAAATATAAGTACAATAAATGCATTCAAGATGATCTACATCTCTTTTTCAAGCGGAATAATAAAAAGACGTTACAAAAATAAGGAGTCCGGGCCAACTGATATGCGACTCGTACAGAAGAAAGTGCTTGCATTTTATTATACTTATATTCATGTATCTAATTTAAACTGTTTTGTGGTCGCCTGAATTTATGTTTGTTTTTTTTTTAAGATACTATTTTGTTTATTTATTTATTTTATAATATTTTTTTATACAAATTTACGTCCACGATTCAAAATTAGTTATTTACAAAAAAGGAAAAAAATAAAAAGTTTCCTTATAAGTAATAATAATTCATTTGTATTACTCACACTAAAATTCAGGATTACCACCATCTTTTATGTATACTTATCAAATCTATGCAACTTCAATGGTTGATTACTTGTTGCTCCTAAAGCCTCATGTCATTGGCCATCCCTGTAGTATTAAACCACAACAACATTGATTTATTCACATGTACAGCTAATCTCAAGACACCTTTCTCTACTTCCAGTGATATACCGACGGATTTTTTTTTTTTTTCTCTTTAAAACCGCTTCTGGACGAAATAAATAGTAACTGTTTTCCGGGAAGGTTCATAAAAAGTGTGTATGAGATCGAAGGGAAGGAAGTGCAGAACCGCGTTCTGATTTATGAACGATGTAGAAATAAACAAATGTAACTTAGTTTTTTTTTGTAAACGCCAAAATTTTTCCCCCCTTCAATTAACCCAGTGTTAAAAGAGGAAGGGAGCAGAATTCAAGGGCACATTTTATGGCGTTTTTCTCTTCCCCCTGTTCGTTTTTCAGCCCCTCGGATGAAGCGATTTCCCCCACACAACTTGATAATCTCAAAAATTCAAGGATATCTCGCGTGAAATTTATTCTTTATAGTAATCAAAATACATCTTAAGCATACGTTGTTAATAAAATAAAATAAACAAGAATTTCCTGAAAGAATTTAAATCGTACATTTTGAAGGAAAATGTTGTTTCTAAAAATTTATTGTGTTTTTTTGTTTGTTTTTTTTTTTTTTTTTAAAAAAAGCCATGAAAACGATACAAACAATAGAAATTTCCCGTTTTCTGGAAAGAAAAAGAAGTGTCTTAAATTATTAAATTCATTAATTTATTACCACACCAAATTATTGATAGCTGTTGTAAGATAACATTGTTTTGTTTTCATTGCCTTTCGATGGGAGTTTTTATCATCAACTCTATCTAACTTTACATTATCTAATAATTAGCAAGTCTCTTTAAGTTGGCTTTACATGGATGGAAATTTGATGGTAATTCCTGATGGCCATCAATTTTTAGAATATGTTCTGGTTTTTTTTTTTTTTTTTTTTTTTTCCGATAGCTGGATGGTTTCATGGCAAGCAGCGCCACGATGGCGAAACATGGAACCACAACTAATAGCTTCTATAGCTGGATCAAAGGTCTCTCAATTTTTTTTTTACTGAAAATTGGCGATGTTTGAAAAAATTGTATTCTGCATTTAATTTCAATTAATTAAACAATTAGCTCATCCCGAACTACGCTTGGCTATCGTCTACAGCAAGAAATGTTGTTGACGGCAACTTTACTGCCGCTTCCGATAAACGAACAGCTCGTATTTTATGTTGATGTCCACAGTAATGAGATAAATCCTTCGAATAAAAACATTTTTTTAAATCTAAAATTAATTGCTTTCATTTCACCCATTAGAGGTTTTATTTATTGCTTTTTTTTTTTTTTCTTTCCTTTCTTTGTGGTCAAATGCCTTTTGTGGTAGCCTGAGTGCTGCCCAAGGATTTGAATTCCACATTTTGTTCTTGTTTTTTATTTCTTTACTTTAGTCATTGAGGGGTCACTGTCGCCATCATGTGTTCTAAAATTATCTATTCAATGCTTTAGAGCATTTCAAAGTTATTTTTAATTGTTTAAAATAGAATTTTTTGGTTTTGCCGAAATTCGCGCCAAGGATTCTGGGTAAATAAGTTTCTAGTGAGTTTTTGATGGGAAACGATGGCCTTGTGAAACACCTCATTTAAAGTTGATGGGAAACCGGTGAAAAAATGATGACCATCAAATTACCATCCACGCAAGAATATTCATCCAAAAAATTCAAAAGTTTGAGGGAGGAGAAAGTAAAGCTCTGATGACTGACTTGATGAACCATATTGTTATGTTTATTTAATGTTGTTCAGCTGCCAATTCTTGTCATTTTGGAGGACACTTTTCAAGATATAGTTATTGTTATTTATGTAATTTTGAAATAACATAAATGAAGTTGAAATTAAAAAGTTTATAAAGTTTTTTACAATACACTTAAACAAAATCATTTGCAGAGAATTTATTTATTTATTTATTTATTTATTCCATTGTTTTCATCGAGTTTTGGTTGGAAATCGTTGTTTTAAAGATAATACGCTCTGCTGTAAGTGAATATAGGAAATTATTTGAATTTTGGTAAATTAATGAGAAGTTAATAACATTGAAACTACCTATTGTTATTGCTACTACAACAATACCTTCTCATCTAAATGTGAAATTAATCTAGTTTCTGATGGCTAATATGGCAGTGAGGATATGCGCTCAATTTATGTACAGGAAGCTTTATTTTGCTTGTAAATTTTAATAAAACAGGTCGATAATTTGGAATGAATAGGTCGAAATGATTAAGCTCAAATATGATGAAAACAAAGTCATACACAACAGCATATTTACGATTATTCTAAATCTGTGTGATGTATTTCGAATAGATTTTCATTTGGTTAGATATATTTTTATTATCAATTTTTTCTATTTGAAGCTTCATCTAAGTAAAGCATTCCACTTAAACTTTGTATTAAGTTTATTTGTATAAAATTTGTATTATTTTTTATTTTTTTTTAAGCGCTTGTCTTATTTTTTTTTTTCCCCCAAGCACACAGCACAGCTCCGAAGCAAGTAGAGGAAAAAATAAATAATAATAATAATTCTCTTTTTGTGGGAAAGAAGTTTTTTTTAGGTGGGAAATTTAGCTCGTACAGTGGTGTCGATGCTCTACCTCATAAATCTTCGCCAACTTTTACGATTTTCTTTTTTCCTCTTGACATTCACTTTGTATCTGCATAGGGAAAGCGCCCATCGACTGACGGCACTTCTATCCCTCAGCGCCATTCCTGGCCGCAGCGCCACCAGCGGAAACTGAACGAGTTAACGTTGACAGCATTAAAATTCTTTATTCGCCTCCTGTATAACTTAGATATCTATGAGAAACTGAAGCAGACAATTTCGAGGAATTGAGAGACACTGAATAATAATATACAGGCATTGGGATTAAAGTGAAAAAGATGAAAAAAAAAAAAGAAAAATCTTCCCTGCGGTGATCCGCATAATTGTCATTATTAGCCTACCCTCCTGCATTTGTAAAGAGTTTGGCTATCGTAAATGAGCGGCTTACAGAGGAAAAATTATTCACATTCAGGCCATGGCATTTAGTATTTTTACATATATAAACACTTCTTCAAAGTTTAGATATTACATTTATGAATATTTTATCAAATCTTACAGGAATAAAATATTTGTTCTTTCCGATGATTGCTTCTCATTCGCAACCATCTTTACATATGGCGCGAAAAAAAAAAATACTTTATTCTCATTTATCAAATAAGCCCTGCAACTTAAGCTCTACAAGGAGCGAAATAATTAAATGTTATACTTTAATTGTAATCATTTGCGAACTTAAAAACTTTCCGAGTTATGTTTAACTTATTACAGGGTGGCTGAAAAGTATAGGACGCGGTGTTTTCGTATGTCAACTTGAAGATAGGGACCAGATTAACAAATCAACTTTATTGAGAGATGAAATAGAGCTATGGGATCATTTAGGACAGAAGGTGCTCGAAGTTTGACCCTTTGCTTTGACACAGGCCTTCAGACGTCCGACGACAGAATCAAGTGTGCCGCAGGTAGTCGACGTCGTTATCGTCCCACGCCTTCTGAGGCTCCAACTTCAGAGCATCCACCGAGCCGTAGGACTATACTGAGATCTTGCTCTCCAAAAGTCCCCACACAGAGAAGTCCATCGGGTTGAGGTCCGGCGAGGAAGAAGGCCACAAGTCCTTGCTCCAGTATCCGGGAAAGTGCGCCTCCAGAACGGCTTTGGTCGATTTGGAGCCATGGAACGGAACCCAATCTTGTTGGAGGACAAACGGTCGCTGAGCAAAGTGCTTCGTTACCTAGGGCGACAGATTGTCCATCAACACCAATTTTTGGTAGACCTCCGAGTTGATTTTCACATTACTGTCAATGAAGACCATCGGAGTTTTACTTTCCGATGTCACCCCGGCCCAAATCACGACACTTTTGGGAAAGAGTCTGTTATGAGCCAGACGATGTTTCGGGGACTTGCTGTCAGCTTTTGACAACAACTGTTTCTGGTTTTGAAGGTTGGGAAGAGGTTCAACTGTGAAAATCTTTCTTATCAGTCCAGATCACATCAGAGATGCGGCGCACCTTAAGCTCGCGCAGAAGCTTTTTGGATTTGATCAGTCGATTTTGTTTGGGTTGCTCCAAGAGAAACTGGCCTCGACACAGCCGGTAACTCTTCAGCTTGAACTCGCTCTTCACGATCTTCTGGACGGATTGACGGCTGATCCTGAGGTCAGAAGCGATGCGATTCATGCTGACTCCATCGTTTCGAGTGATCCTCTTCTTGATTATTGCACGAATCCTCCGAGTGTTCGCAGTTTTCGGCCATCCACTCTTCGGCATCTCAGTGATATGTCTTAGAGCTTTTAGAACAGCGGAGACGTCCGGGACCGTAGAAGAGGGAATCCCGAGCTGCTTCGCGATGTCGAAACTCCGGAGTTTGTCCTTGAGCAGCTTCTCGATAATGGGGCGATGCGGTGAAGCCTTCATAGCCAGAGTTCGGATGAACAATGGATCAAATGACTCATGTACCTGCTTATATAGCTTCCGGACTTTCGAGAAAGCTCGAAACATTTCGAAAATACCTCTTGACACAGTGCCAACAAGCGCTCAACGCCGCGTCCTATACTTTTCAGCCACCCTGTATAAGAAACAATCAATGATTTAAAAGTTCCCAAAAGTAGAGGATTAGTTAGATGAAGTTCCAGTTCATTTGGAAAGTTTCTCACCAATTCCTTTTATAGATTTTTTCAATAAAAAAAATACTACTAATTTTTTTATAGATCGACAACGATTGCACAATTCTCTATCAATAAAAAAAATAAATAAATAAACAACTGTTATGTCGTTACTAAAATTACCAAAAAAAAGGGAATTTGAAAGTTACTGATTAATCCGTTCATAAACAAACACAAAACATGAATTCAAACAGTTTCTCTTGTTAAATATTCGCTCTGAACTTACCAGAAGAAAATTTCATTCAATGAAGGATTTCGTATTAACTTTTTCTTTCCATTTCAGTAGTGATATACTTTTTATTTGAACAAATCAAAGGTTTCAAAAGACATTACAGGTCTAGTGTTTACAATCAGCAGAATTGTATCGCAGAATAAAAAAATGTTAGGATAAAAATGATTAATTTGCAATTTTAGTAGGAATGAAAAGATTGGATTCGCAAATAAGAACCGAAGATAAGTAAGAAGATTTTTTTTCAGTGCAGATCATTTCGTAATCGGCATGTCAAAGTACAAAATATTATTCGTTATCTTTAATCGTTAACTACGATGACATTCCGCTTTATAACAATTCACTGTTCAACGTTTCGCTCCTACGACAATTTTCAATTATCAGTTTATCTAATTCTGCGACTTACACGACACGACGCTACCGCTTCGGACTCCTGATAGCGTCAGTGTCTTTACAAATACATCTCTCTGTCTTACGCTCTGTGATTAAATGAATATTCAACTGTTTATAACTTTCATTTTTCTTTCTTTCTTTTTTTTTTATTCTTCTTCTTGTGATTAACCTTTTTTCGCAAAATAATTTGAATTTGAATTTAAGACTAGCGTACTACGAAATTACATATATTGTTTATTGAAGATATAAATACTTTATTAACTTCAGTTGCTCGCACGTATGGCAATGCAGTACATGCATCAATCAAGTGAAAAAAAAAAGAAAAAGGCATTTGCTTCGCAATCCGACGATGGTTTGAGCCTAATAGGTCGTAAAACCTGGGTAGGCCTGTATTGTTTAAATCACAATGTTTTGATAATATTTGATCTGTGAAATGATTAATCATACAAATAATGTTTACACTATTTGTACATGCACAAATAGTACATGTTTACACTATTGTACATGCCTAAAGTCGACAGGCGTTCTTTTAAGGGTATAATTTATGATCTAAAAAATTTGAATAATAACATCTCATACAAAACATCTCTAAATTTGCCCATATTTCGATGGCTTTCTTTACATTTTGCTTAAGTCACTGAAAACACTTTCAGTACTAACTACATTGTTTGAACTTCTGGAAATTCATTATATCGGCACTAACTTGTAATTAAAAATATCCCAATCAAAATCTAAAAGCATTGCCGTAGAACATCCGTAAACAATGTGAATAAAAACTTAACTAAGAAAGCTTAAATTTGAATGGACGTTATTTAATGTTGCTTGCTATTCATTTATCATCAAAAAAAAAATTGCAGCTCTAGATTTAATTAAGCATCTACGGATGCTTAAACACCAAGGCAAATAAGTTCTCTGATAATTGATAGTTATCCGTTTTGAGCAGTTATATTGGATCTTACAATGCAGGTATCCGGAAGTGGGGATATTTCTGGTTGTTTTCAGCTACCCAGTAGAAGGAGTTATGAGTGTCCTCTTGTTTGTTGTAAGAGTGGAAACGTCACCCACAAGCAAAACCGTGATTCGGAGCCCCATGGGTTATGCCTGGTTGGACTTCCCATAGCCTATTCGTTGCGGTAAAGTGGTAATTGGACAAAATTGGAGGAGAGAAGTCTATCTATGCTGAATAGATAATAGTGAGAACGAATTTGATGTCCTCAACACCTGCGGCCACTTAAGAGTCGTCCGAAGTGGGGGTCTAGATATACTAAACGAACTCAGTGTGGGCATCGTTTAAAATAGTATTTAACTCTTGAATTATAACTACTTGAAAATCGTTTGAATTTCGCTCGCCAATCATTAGTAGTGTCACTTTTAACAATGCAAGCTTTTAATAGATTGCAAACTGAATGTAGTCATTTGGTTTTGTGTTTAGTAAAAGTGTGAATTGTATTGTTTTTTGTTTTTGTTTTGTTTTTTTTATTTAAAGGTTTTGAAGGAATGTGGATCCCGTATATTGGTAATGTAAATTCAAGTATATAGTTTTTGTTTTATTTAGTTTTGAATTATTCTAGCCCTCTGGTGGTGAAATTGTTTCAGTCGTCATAAGACTGCGTTCTATCCATAAACCTTGTCCAGAAACAGAAAATGGTTTCTCTCATATCAACCGCCAGTGAAATGGAAAAGCCGTTTTTACCTGGTATGTCGGTTGAATTAGCATATTTTCCGGAAAAAAAAAAAAAAAAAAAAAAAAAACTTTTTTCCGACTCCACAGCCCTTTATTTATATAAAATGTTTGGAATTTTTCCCAAATTATAAACTTTTTAAAAGTGGAAAAAAAAAAAAAATTGTAATAAATATGACTATTGTATTTAATTGAGGGAGGTATAATGTCTGTAGAAATGTTTTATTCCATTTAGAAATAATAAAACAAAAAGAAGTTACTAGACAACAATCATCTTCGATATCGTATTTTATTTTTTCCTGATTAATACGAAATCCTTTTGAAGTTTCCTCTTTGATTGAGGGAGAGCGGTAGAGCAACTTATTCACATTATTTGCCAGACGACTTGCCTAATTTACTATTCCTTTAAATAGATTATGTAACAAAAAAAACCTTATTTGTTTTTGTTTTTGTACTACAGTGTTACCTCCTTTAACGGACACTCCGAATAGCGGACACCTCTAATTAGCGGACATTATTGCTGGTCCCGTCCCTTAAAATAGAACATTCCATGTTATCCACTCCGAAAAGCGGACACTCTGAATAACGGACAGTTATTTTATCTGTAAATTTTTTTTTATTATTTTTTTTTCGATTAACATTTCGAAAACACATTATGGTTGTATTTACATCGGTGTCCCATACATTGCTACAATGTATCGGTGTCCCATGATTCAATGCACGAATCTGAGGCCCTTTTTTTCACTGCAAATGCTTTGTAAATATCAATCCCTCGTAAAGCTATCCTATAAACGTGTTGATTAAATTTAGTGCGAATTAATATGGCGTCAAAAAGGAAGAGATTGGCACTGAAAGAAAAAATTGATGTTCTTGAAATTGCTGAAAAAGAAAAGCTGAGTGTGCGTTGTCTTGCTGAACGTTTTAAGTTGGAAAAACTCAGATAAGTGAACTTTTGAAGGACAAAGATGAGATTAGAAAAATGTGGATGGTGAATTCAAACGAAAATTCGAAGAATTTGAAGTTTCGTAAAACTGAAACAAGAAAAATCGACGAAGAGGTGATAAAATGGTGCCGCTCTGCCCAAGCAAAGAACATTTCTATAAGCGGTGTTTTGCTTCAAGAAAAAGCCAGAGAATTCGGTCAAACTTTACGATAGGACCTGTTTAATGGATGGCTAGAAATTAATTTTCTACATACTGTAATTAATTTTATCATTATTTTAAGTAAGACAAACGGTTAGCACTCATTTAAAAAGTGAATATAGTAAATAATTTGCAATTGTTCATAGTCTCTCATATCGCAATGATAATTGTAGGAATTTAATTAAGATTGTACGTAATTTTTCATTAAATGTTGTAAACTAAAAAATGAAAAAAAGATAGTCCTTCCAAATAACGGACGAAACTTCCGGTCCCGTGACTGTGTTATTCGGAGGTAACACTGTAGTTTCTTTTCCCGCGCTGTTGTCTTTCCTTTTTTTTTTTTTTTAAGTTTATCTTTTTTTGTATAAAATTGAATATTTTTATTTATTTCTTTATAGTACAGTGCAGTTATGTTTTGACCCGGACATTGAAAATATCTAAACTTCCTTTGGAGCGTTGTTTAATGGGGACCCCTGAACCCAAAACTCCGGCCATCCTATAAATCCTAGATCGGCTTTGGGAAAAACCCGCCATTTTAGAAAATGGCCGCCATTGCGCGTACTTGCAGTAGTTTTCAAGCTACAGTGAACAAACGACTAACTGAATTTAAAACCTAAAAAAAAAAGAAAAAACGGGATCAGCAACCCGAAAGAACTTTGGCAGTTAAGTTCGATCAATCCTTCCGCCTCATCATAAAAATGAAGAAAGTCGTAAAAAAATAAAATCGTTTTGAGACTGCGATTATTAAATTTTAATTATTATTATTATTATTATTATAAAATTTCCTAGACTTGGGTTTCCCAGTAAAGACAGCATGGCGGGCCATGGACCAAAGCGCATGTTGCCAAGTTTAAAGACGTGTGCAAGAATGATTAGGGATGTGTGTTTGTGTCCATAAATTTCCTAACTATGCGTGTTGTGTTGAGTACCACAGCCTTCTGGAGCTGTGAATAAGTGTTTTTGTGAAGTTCTAGTGCGCTGAGATTGTGGTGCAATGTGTGAGGCACCAGACCAGTGGCGGACAGGACGATGGGTTCAACACATACTCGCTCCTATCTCCACTGCTTCTGGAACTCGTGTGCTAGATCGGTGTATTTACTGATCTTGTCTGTGCGAGTTTTCTGCATGTTCTTGCTGATAGGCACTGCAATATCAATGAGTATTATTATTATTATTATTATAGTAATTTAAGTTCTGAAAACAATATAAAGCAGAACTCGCCTCTCTGATGTACCTTAAGTCAGATATCCGACAGCCTACCTTCAAGTTTTCCGTCAGCTGAAATTTGATTAAATCTGTGGATTCTTAGCGTTTGATAACATTTATCAAATCGAAGCGTGATGATCTGCGCAGACGAAAATTCATACATGTAAACATCAAAGTAATAATATTAGAATGGGAAAAAAAATAAAGATTTTTCAAGTAGAAATTCAAAAATTTTGGTTAGATTAAGAAATATTATACTAAAACCCGAAGAAAAAAAAATGAACAAAAGCAATCTCAGTTTTTTTTTGTTTTTTTTTCTAAAGTAAAGATGGCTGGGATGAAAGTTAGAAACTTGGAGGAAACCTTATCATTCCTTCCAACTGACTCTTTCGTTTCCCAGAGGCCGATTGGCAGAGGATAACAATCTAATCCAAGCATATTTTTTTTTTCTTCATTCTTTACTTTTTTAGTTCCTGAGGCTATATTTTTTAAGTCGAGAAGTTTGCAGAAATTTCATGAAGTTTAAATGATGTAAGTATTGCATCACAAATGCGGTTAAAGGTTTTTTTTTTTTGTTGTTTTTTTTTCCAGCATTACGCGTATCTACCAAAATATATTGTGATTGGTTTAATATTTACAATTCAGCTTGTATTGAGAAATAAAAGGGTTAGAAAAAATATTAAAATAAAAAAAAATTGTTAAAATCTGCTTAGCTTAGGAAGCTGAAACTTGGTGAAAGGTTATGGCTATTAAAATGAAGTTGAGTATTGATTATCGTTACGTATCGTACCTACAAGCGCTAGAGATCAAAGACGCGAATTGGCATTCAAGCGAGTAAAACGCCGATTCTCAGTCATCCATGGGGTCGGATTAACTATGATCTTCTGTAGTACAAATTTTATTTATTTATTTATTTATTATTAATTTTCTATGCATGTGGATTCATAAAATAACAGAAAGCATTCTGCGTATTTTAATAACATTACATCATGTTCACTTTTATACTATCAGAAATCTTTATCTATTCATTTGATACAGTGTAGTCTTGAAAGGCATTGGAATCTCGACTATATTAAACTTTGATGTTCTTCATTCCGTACTCAGCGTATCAGTTGACATGATAGCATCGTCATAATTCAATCTTCGACGGTATATGATATCTTGATCGTAACATCGAAGATCGTTGTCAATAGATGTAAATATATGTCCACACTTTCTTCTAACAATTTCTTCTGATGACGACTCCCGAAGAGGGACACGTCTCCTCCCACCTGTGGTGTAATTCCAAGAAATTCGTCATTTTCGGCAACTGTCCGACGCAAAATTAAAGAGTACTATTATTTCTTTTTTTTGAGTGACTGTCGTTTGATCACGTGGTTTACTGTTTGTTTCACACGTTTGTGTTAGTCACTCGGTCCTTTTTCTGTTCCACATTGTAAAAACCACACGGCATTTCTTAAACCCAAGAGATACTTTATCAATTACTACAGTTCATTTAATCATTCTGTTCCATTAATTTTACTGTTTCGTTTTCTTCGAAGCATCTCTGTGCTGACAACTTCAGTTTGCCTGCCAGATCAAATTGCTAATCTCTAACGACAGAATCGTTCAGTTTCGGGAGCTTTAGGGAGTATTGTAAATTTTATATCTTAAAATAAAATCACCCTCTCTAGTCATATTCTTATTTAAAAAAAAAAAAAAAAAAAAAAAAAAGTATCTTTTATTACATATTCAATAAAATGAATGTCTCTTGGGTCAATGTTCAATAATAACAGTGGAATTTTTATTTTAAATTTTGATTCTAAGTTCTTATTCTTGAATTTTTATTCACAAGCTGGCGAAATCCACCCTTTAAGTGACAACGTTGCAGATACAGAATGCTTTCGATGATGAATTGTTGAATGGAGGCTCTGCGACGTAAATCTTATCCAAAGCTACCCGGAGACTTTGAAATGTGGCTTGCCTGCATCACACCTGTGCCAGGCAAGAAAGTTTTCTCTTGGCCGATAGAGCGTTTCGTACAGGGTTTTAATCATTGCATTGACACATACTAAGAACCTTTCCACGAATAATAAATCACAAAATTGTTTTGTTTTTTTGTCTGTTTGTTTTTCAACTGTTAATCTTCTCAACTTTTTAATTGCAAATCGAGATTCCCAAATAATCATTCAACTTAAATTTAATTAAATCGCTGTGAGAATTCTAGAAACTATGTTTAGTTTGTTGGTTATTCGTATTTCAAGACTTTAGTTACATTATTAAAAATTATTTTAATAATTTGGTGACATTGTTTTAAAAATTAAAATTATAAAAATATACAATAATACAGCATCAGTAGCTTGTATGTAAAATTATTCAAACTTCAGTTCAGTAACAACTTCCCGCCCCTTCTCCCCTAAATGAGATTATCTATCTTTTCCCACATTTTAAGAAAATAGTGTTTGAAAAGATAATACAAGCAACAACATACGATAAAATTGAAACGTCAAATTTAAGAGCTAAAATCATATTATTAACTTTATCAATAAAACTGAGTCTCTATTTCTAAAGCAAACGGTGATATTTAAAGGTTTTATTATTGGAACATCATACAGCAACTTCAAAATAGTTGTTTGTCTGTTTGTTTGTTTTACATCCGACATTTTTATATTTTTCATCGTAAGCATAACTGAAATTAGAATGAAAAATAAGGGCCTAATTTTGGTAAGGTTTCTAAATTTGAGGAAGGGAAATCGTAAACGGAAAAAAAAAAAAAACCCCCAGCAAAATCACAATATCTTAAAAACAATCTCTCTTAGAATTCTAAAACTATTGTTTTCTCTCATTGATAACTCCGTTTTGATCTTGGTATAATTTGACATTGGGGAGCAATTTAAACCCCCCCCCCCCCCCACTCCCCACCAAAACACACATACACGCACTACGACACTTACATAAAACATTGTTATTTCAGTCGTTAAACAACTAATTATCTATGAAAGATGAATATTTAATGATCTTCTGTTTAGTTGATCTTCTGTTAGCTTGGACAGCTTTTTTTTTTATTTTTATTTTTTTATTTTTTAAAATCGTGGTATTTTTAAAAAGTAGCAGGCCAAATCTGTATCTATATAGTGAATCTTATTTTTAAGATTCTGGAAATAATGAAAAAAATGATAATCAAGGAAGGCATGAGGCTAAGTAATAGGAATTCGCATAACTTGCAGTCACCGGGGAGAGACTGAGACGGCCGTTTCGTCCTCTTTAGGACTCGTTAGTCAGCCAAACAATTCGATGTCAGCTCGGGGTACGAAATGCTTTTACTTAGCCTTGTGTCTTCCTTGATTATCATTTGTTAAATTATTTAGGCACGTTAAATTCATTATTACTTATCCTGAAAATAATGAATTGGCATTTTTAATTAGAAGAAATTATTAGCGGAAGGACCCAGCATTATCTGATTAGGAGATGAGAGATGGTTGGTGTTGTGCATCATTTGACCAACCGCCAAAATCGATTTTTTTTTTTTTTTTTTTTTAGATTATTACTCTACCTAGTAGCGAACGATGTAAACTCTTTATAAAAAATTGTTTCTGCTTGCTATCTCAACATAATTCTGAAGAAAACTGATTTTGAATAAACACCAAATGACTAATCGTAACGAATAAGATTTGAGTTGAACCACAGAGTCTCTGCTAAAAAAGAAATAATCTTCAATAACCTACGAAGGATAACATCCTACACAGAAGACAAGAGTTTATGGAAAGGAAAGATTAATAATTTAAAGAAGAACTTGGAAATGAATGGTTACCCGAGAGGATTTATTAAATCAAGTTTTGATAAATTTTTTCGTAATGAAAAAATTAGGAAAGTGAAGAAAATAGACACAAATAAAATTACGAATTACAAATTCATTCGACTTCCCATTGGTTTCGTAATTGACGGTTACGTAAAAAAAGTGTTGGAAGAAAACAAAATTAAAACAGTATTTTACAAAGATAATGTATTATTCAAAAAAAGAAAACAAGACAAGATCAACATATTTTACAAAATGTGAGTGATTTACACTATGGAATGGAGGGACTGTGGAGGCTTATACATAGGAAGTTCCGGCAGATCTTTGAAAGAAAGTTGAAGGGAGCATACAAATGCTTATGAAAACAATAGACCAGAACTGCCAGACTGGGCACATCACACGATAAATTTGACCCGTAACCCAGATCCAATTATTGATATAATCTATGTATCCCAAGATGAATATGAAAGATTCATTTTGCAATCTGGTTTTGTTAATTTGGCAAACTGTATTAACAAAATTAAAGTGTTAAAAATGAATCCTATTTCATTCGGGTTTTTTGAAAAAATTGTAAAAAATAATAAATTTTGAAACAAAAATTGAAATTGTAACTGTAAATAAATTGTTATAAATGTATAAGTTTTTTTATTGTTAAGGAAGAATTGTATGAGTATTAATA